>MU181970.1:372076-388493 GCA_016904865.1 Pissodes strobi
TCAGGTTATCTTCTAACACTGGGGGAAAGTCACTTTGACAAAACACTTGCTAGGCCTATATCTAGCTTCTATGTACAATGTAGTTATATTTCTGGCAAATAGGAATGACTGAAGTGTAGTGGTTTGACTGGTAAGCAGTTAGTGCATATTGGCATGACATGAATGCCTTGTGAATGCGGCTTATTGGTGCACGCATGAATGATTAGTAAGTATGCTATGCAGGTAGCATAGGTAAGCAGAAATCCGCGTGTGGGATGTAGCATTGTGATAGCTTGTGTAAATTGGCAGACTAGTGCCGTTTAATCCTTATGTGAGAATAAGGCATGGGTGTGTATGCAGACTAGTGCAGAGTAATCCTTATATTAGAATAAGGCAAAGAGTATAGCAATCCAGTGGTATGCTGGTAATATAGAATGTTGAAAATGCAATGGAAAATACAATTAAGGACTCTGCAGCGAATGGCAGACCCTTTGAGAGTTAGAGATCAGTGGGTCTCCAAAATGGCAGTAGATGCCGAGATATACCTTTTTGTAGGTTTAGTGTTAGAGATCAGTGGGTCTCCATATGGCAGTAGATGCCGAAAAAATGCCTTTTTGTAGGCTTAGTACTAGAGATCAGTCGGTCTCCATAATTGGCAATGAGATGCCGATATATACCTTTTTGTAGGCTTAGTGAGAATGTGATTGTAAACATGTTAGTTTACTTACTTGGGATTTCGAGACTATGCTCTATTGAGTGCGGTGTGGTTCGAGACAGGGCTCGATTGTACAACTCCCATGGATAAGATCAATTGGGACGCCATTGCTTGGCGGGAGAATAATGGCATTAAGTTTGCCAATAAATACCTTATTGTAGGCTTGATGTGACGATGATTATACCAGGATATCACTATATCACTTGAGTAACGAACTAGAGAGATTATGAGGTTTCAAAACGTGAAAACTTGCCGGCATGGCGCCTAGCGCCAGCCGGCTAGAAACGGGGGTGCGCCTTTTGCGACTTACATCAGATTATAAACTCTGCTTACATGGTCGAGGTTAAATAGACTACTTTCGACTCTATACTTAATTCTAGAACGTGGGAACTAGAGCAACTTGAAGAAGTTGTTACCGCCCCTTCTGGTGGGAGAAGATGCACCGCTTCGGCATGGAAAGGGCAATAATGTAAATACAGAGATATTGTGTAAAAACTTAACATGACCGGTTGTCTTAATGAATATTATGAATTTTAATACAAATCCGGTTGAAATCTGCTGATTAGTTTTCATGAAATTTGAATATTAAAGATGTGAATTTTAGGGAATTTTAGTTAGGGTGAACTGGCTATCCTGTAGGATGCGCTGTGATTGGTCGACTCGGTCGCCGGGGTATAGCGGGACACGTTATGATTGGTCAGATGAGTTTAGGATGCGCGGCAGGCTCCAAATGAGTAAAGGTGGTTTACAACAGATGGCGCTAGCAATGCAGCCCGGATAAAGCGCGAAGCGCTATGATTGGTCGGAGGCCTTTTGAGGACGCTTAACTTTTAGCTTTCTAGCCTGCCGACGCAGTGGATAAGCGTGGTAAACAAGAGATGGTGTTAGTAGTATCTCCAAGGTTTTAATTTGTTTGGAATGCGAGGACAGTGGCGTGCAATGTAAAACTGTACAAAAATTAAATCGTTAGATTTAAAGACGTGTTCAAAAATGGTTTTTGAACAGAATGTGAGATGTTTAAGTAATAGTGTGGATAAGGTGGAAAAATTAGCCAACAGCTGTGCGACAGATATTTTAGCATTGACAGAGCATTGGTTGAGTGCAGATCAAATACAAGTAACAGGTATTTTAAATTATAATCTCGTTTCATGGTTCTCTCGGGAAGCAGGCCATCATGGGGGTAGCGCCCTTTATGTTAAGGATGGCATATCTTGTGTATCAAGGTTAGATATTATAAATTTTTCTCAGATAAACACTATAGAATGCTCCGCAGGAGAATTAAATACAAATAGTAGGAAAGTCGTGGTAGTGGTCATTTATAGGCCTCCTTCGGGGGACTATAAATATTTTTTAACTATTTTAAACGGCATTTGCGAAAACATTCACAGTGAAAAGGCTTATATTGTGTTGCTGGGAGATTTGAATATTGACCTAAAGGAAAATAATCACAATAGTAATCTCTTAAAAAATTTACTACTTTCTTATAATATGAAGCCCCTTATTGAACAACCAACTAGGGTAACTGCCACTTCTAAGACATGCTTAGATAATATTTATATTGATAAATCAATTAGTGCAAGTGCTAATATAACAGACTATTTTATTTCTGACCATTGTGCACAAATAAGGAGACTGGTATTGAATTCTTATTCAAAAGCTAAAGCATGATATAAGCGTCATTTCTGTGATGAAAATGTATCACAATTTATAGCGTTACTAAATGGGGAAGATTGGAGATCAGTGTATTCGAATGCAGATGTAGATTCCAAGTGGGAAGCTTTCAATAATTTATTTATGTACTATTTCAATTTATGTTTTCCGCTAAAATTGACCCATGGTCGCAATTTCAAACAATTTGAGCACATCCATTCTCCTGAATTTCAATCTTTAAAAAATAGACTACATATTTTTAATGCTCTGTCTCACCATTACCCACAATATAAAAAAAATTATTTCGATCTAAAAAAAGAGTACGAAAAAGAAATTAAACAAAACAAGAGTGATTATTTTGCCAGAAAACTATCTTTGGCAGATAATAAAAATAGAGTAGCCTGGAATATTGTTAACAATCTAACAAATAATAGAAATCACAGCACTTCAGTCCTTCCCGACGGTAATCTTCAAGAGGTTGCTGGTAACTTTAATTCACTGTTTGTCGATTGTGCAAAAAATATTGTAAATAAAAATAGTACATTTGTACCAGGAACAAACTGTCATGCTTTGTTGGGAGATAGGCCGGAATCTATGTTTTTGAGTCCCGTTACAGAAATTGAAATATTAAATATTGTTAAAAGTTTCAAAAACAAAAACTGTGCAGGAGAAGACGAAATCCCACTCTCTTTATTAAATAAATGTATTTATGCTATAACAAAACCAATTAACGACATTTTAAATTGTTCTCTTTCAGAGGGGATGTACCCCAGTACTTTGCAGAATGCTTACGTGATTCCCCTATATAAGAAAGGGGACCGTAATAGCCTGGAAAATTACCGCCCGGTTTGCATTTTGCTTTCGTTTTCGAAAATATTCGAAAAGATTTTTTACGACCGACTTAAAAAATATTTTATATCTAACGGCCTGTTTTCAAACTTCCAGCATGGATTCGTGGAAAACCGATCTGTTAACACAGCCATTTTTGAGTTCGTGAGGGGTACGCTGGAGGCCTTGGAGAGGGGGGAGGTTGCATGTGGTCTTTTTCTGGACCTCTCCAAGGCCTTCGACTGTCTTTCTCACACCGAGTTGTTAAACAAGTTGTTCAGGTATGGCGTAAGAGGGCCCGCATTGTCGTGGATAAAAACATATCTCTCAAATAGAACTCAGAGGGTGGTCGGTGGTCATCAGAAATAATAATTCTAAATTTATATCTGAAAAACTACTAGTAAAACTAGGTGTCCCACAGGGAAGTATACTTGGGCCACTCCTCTTTATTGTTTACTTAAATGACCTGCCTTCTGCTGTTTTTAATACTTTAACAACTATTGTAAACTACGCTGATGACACAAACCTATTAATTAAGAATAAAAATATAACACATTATTGCGTCATTCAAATGAACAGTTCTTATTATTAAAAAAATGGTTTCACGACAATGGGCTTATCTTGAATACAGAAAAAACGCAGTGCATTATCTTTAAGACTTCCCGAAATATGAAGGATGTTCCTGATACTATCAAGATAGAAAGTTCTGAGATTGTTATTGCAGACTCATGCAAATTTCTGGGTTTGTATATAGATGGAAATTTTAAGTGGGATTGCCCTATTGACTCCCTCTGTAAAAGACTAGCAACGGCATGCTATATGCTAAGAATAACAATTAGATATTTAAGCTACGACATTGGCCGTATGGTTTACCACAGTTCTTTTTTATCTCTATTGAGATATGGTATAATATTTTGGGGCCAAGCTTCAAATATATCTCGAGTATTTTTATATCAAAAAAAAGCTTTAAGAATTTTATTAAATATGGATTACACTCAATCATGTCGTGGTGTATTTAGAACACAAAAACTTTTAACGGCATCCGGAAATTATATTTATGAGTGCATTGTGTTTTTCAAAAAACATCCCGAAAATTTCCATCATTTAAAGAGAGACCATTCTTATTGTACAAGAGGTAAATTGTTAGATTATAACTTTCCAAAACATTCATTAACCTTGACAGAAAAGAGTTGTCATTATGCAGCTGTCACCTTTTATAGCAATTTGCCATCTAAAATTAAAAACATAACTAATATTTCACAGTTTAAAAAATGCCTATTTGAGTACTTAAATGGCATTGAACCCTACACCATTCAGGAATGCCTGGACTTTAATGATAATGTCCATGGGGGCTCTATATTGTGTGTCTAGATTTGTTGTTTTTTTATTGTGTAATGTGTCTAGATTTGTGTTTTTTTTTATTGTGTAATTTGTTTTTTATTATGTTTTTATTATTTTATATACATCTTTGACGTATTTCAAACTTTGTAACCTTACAAATTTGTTTTGAAATAATTGCTTATCTATCTATTCATCACCGCGAGAACAGCATATAGACTTTTTTTCATACTTATGCAATTTTCAATAAATAAATGATTAATGTTTCAAACAAAAAACACAATTCAAAACTAGTGAGAATAATAATAATTTTAGAGGTAAAGTCAAATAACTATTTTACAGGTAAACTTCATAAAATGTACATTATGGTCAAAGTTACCATATTTTTACTTTTCACTACTAGTTCTATTATTTTTCTCTAGTTCGAAAAATAAAAAAGTTGAAGAAGAGTAACATTGTATGCGATCACCCTCTATAGTTTACTTATAATATTTAATCACCAAGCCCATCCTTCAATTACACGCTAGAAATCGCTGTTTCTAAACTTTTTTATAGTTCTGCTGTTTAACGCAACTGATTTTTTCCATGAAACCTTAAATTTAAATAATAAATAGAAACCCAGGTCAGGCTTGATATTTTATTTCCATAGAATACGTTTAAAATGCCGAGCTTTTTGAGAACACGTGTCCGAGTACCCGGTGTATTATTCGAATGTTAAATGGAAGAACTAAGCAACCCGGCAGGTTGTTCGGAAACAAATATAGGTAAAAATATTCATCTTCTATTGCCCTAACTGCACTATGCATTTTAAAAGTTGATCTATTGATTTTATTTATTTATTTTCGCGTATAAACACCTGGCTATTGTCATAATTCGGACTTGCTCTAATTTTTTTGTTGAAGTTGAGGAATATTTTAGTGACATTTGGTATTTTTAGGGAGTGTCAACTTTGAGGCTAATTTTTATGTTTTGATCAATGAACAAAACAACTCTACACATCCACAGTTCAATTAAAGCCTAAATATTTAAAAAAGGTAAAGTTAAGACGTTTTCCGTTAAATGAAGGAGAAAACTCCTAATCCCACTTTAATTGCCACAAGGTCCAACTTCTAGAATCTAAACTTCAGCTGATTATATTATGGTAACACTGGACTGAAAAAAAAATGAATACTTGCTCAAGATATTGATAAATATTTTGGCCAAGAATTTGGCACGTGTAAAACTTGCTTTAGGCAATTGCGATTTTCTATTATGCAAATTATCAGTGGAAACGGCTTAACATATATTATATAATTATACAAAGTTAATCTGCAATAATAGGTTAAAGTATTACTTTAAAGTCCGATAATCTTTCAAAGCTTGTTTCAAGTAATATCACCGATTATGTGGAAATGACACGCTGGCAACTATAACTAGATCCATGACCTTCCGCAAAAGACCTTTCAAGTTGAGGAAGAGAAGTACTCAGAAGCATTGAGTTGTTTTTGTAAACACTGTTGTAAGCAACCTCTGCATAGTCGTGCATCAGATAATGATCTTGGCTTGATTAACGTTTAATATACTGATAAACTTTTTGCCTATCACAGTATATAAAATGTTTATATGACACTCTATTACAAAGAAGGCGATCTTAGGTAAAGTGCAAAGAAATCTAGATCCTTGATCAGTCCTGCCCTGCTCTTAAGAAGATATGCAAGCTTGTACTATGATACCGTCCCATTTTTATTTAGTAATATTAGATAAAAGCATAATAACAGATCTAACAATTTTGATAACTCACTGGGAAGGAGTTTTATTTTAGGACTATTATTCTTTATGTTTTTTACAAATGCCTCGTTTGATACAATGCCTTTTGTCACGCGATGTATAGTAGGTATATATTTATTGGTATATCGTGGGAACTTTGACACTCTATAAAAGCTGAATCTTTTTGCTTTGTTTTAGTAAATATTTTGGACTTAATTATTCGAATATTATGCAACATTTTTACTGGAAAAAATGTGTCTATGCAGTCAGAGGGAGTTAAAAAAATTGTTTCTTAATTAAACTTTAATGGTATCTTACTTATCAAAACATGTTTTAACAAAATTGCTAAAAGACAAATATTCTTTATTTATATTTGTACAATTAAATTTTGCGATAATAAGAAAAAAGACTGCGATGATAAAATACCTTTAATTACTTTCCTGCCATTATTATAGTATGGCTAATTTGCATGGCAGTTCCAAGATACTTTTGCTATTTTGCTAAAAATTGGTGAGCAAGGTATAGCAAAC
This sequence comes from Pissodes strobi, assembly GCA_016904865.1. Lineage (NCBI taxonomy): Eukaryota > Metazoa > Arthropoda > Insecta > Coleoptera > Curculionidae > Pissodes > Pissodes strobi. The sequence continues at coordinate 378,863 of MU181970.1, forward strand.
ATAATTACCCCAGCACCCCAGCTTAGTAAAACAATACTGATTTAATTTTACAATTAGCTACTCGTTTGATTTGTATTATCATACTGATTTTCTCTTGTGCTCTCTGACAAATTGCTAGTCTGATATAAAGGTACCAAGTTTCCTTCGGTCGTTTTGATGATACGCTTTTCAAGTTGCCTCTATAAGATATTAAGGGTTTGTTTGTTTGAGTTAGAAACTGAGAGTGAATAAAGTTAAAAGAAAAATTTAAAGTTAAGTTAAGAAAATTAATTATGCGTAGGCTAGAACGAGCCATCAAATTAGGCTCTAGCTTAAATGCCGCAAAGTAGGGGGGGGGGGGGGGGGGAGAAATATTTATTTAAAAGGCGCCACGAAATTATAGATGGCACAAGTCAGAAAGTCCCCAATTTATAATATGGAACTCATTCTGGCTTAATCCTCGCGACAAAATAAATGTGAATAATTTAATCAGCGGTGGATGCTAAATATTTACTCACAAAGAAAATATGAGCAATATATCCAGAAGCTAAGTCAATTCAAGAAAAAATTATTGAATTATGAGGCCCAATTAATTTATATCAATAAATATAATTACTATTTTTTTTCCTCTTGGAACACTGGTACTAAAATATAATGAATGAAACAGACAGATAGGTAAAACCATAAAATGGTTTGTTCGGTTTGTAACAGAAAAATAAGTTGAACAAAAATGATTTGACCCTGTCAATTAAACTAAAGGAAATTATTTAAAACTATATCCAGCCGTAGCGACTAAATTTAAAGAGATGGCAAATGACTTTACTGTTTGATTTGTTTCACCTGAAGTATTGTCTGAGAATAACTGTAAATTTAAATGCAAAGTCAGCCTACCGCAAATGTATATCAAAACAAATCTTGTTATTATAGGTTGAAATTACAAAGTGAACAATTTATTTAAAGTTTAAAGAAAGTTGATGTGACAGGTTCGTTATGCCTGTTAATTAAAAAATAAAGCGTTTGTCTATGGTTGTAGGGAAAATAAACTGGCGATATATAATTACCAATAATCACCAGTAATACAGAAAGAACGTTGAAGCAAACGAAAATGAATGTTAAAGAGTCACTTACTAAACTATCCAGGACATGAGCATGTACTCATCACACTTCTCGATTCCACTAAAACGTTATATTAAGTAGCAATCGTAATTATGATATATATACCCGTAAGTTTGGAAATAGTATAACCTAAAGCGCTATACAAATAGTTAGTTACGATAGTACCCAAAAGATACTTTGAACTTGCCTTAAGTTAACGAAGATAATCTAATTATTAAGCTATTATTAAAATAAAAAAAAGCAATGAGTTTAAGACTCTGGCCGGTACTAAGAAATATGTCTTATTTGATAAAAATTAACAAAATGAGCTAAAATAAATTTAAATGCTGATTATATGGCGTTACAAATTAACCAGTGACTGGTATATGAAAAAAAAATTAGCTGATTTATCTGTACTTCACGGTTCGACCCGCAAGTGTCTCTCCAGACAACTACCAGAAGGAAACGTACGCGATCGAACGCAGACCAGTATAAGCACTCTTCTACTCCTATATGACGCATCACGACAAAAACTCCTCAAGTAGAAGGACGCTTGACGCACTAAGCAAACCCCCTGAATCATCAACACATTAAAGGTTTTTGCTTAAAACACAAGGCAAGAAACATTTACAGGCAAGAGAAAATAAAATAAAATTCTCTGCCAACGCTGAAAAGGTGGACGTGATAGAAATACTGCAATCAAAATTCAGACATAAATTAGGATTCGTCCATGTGAAGGCAGGCATCACAGAATGGCACAGTACACTAAGACTAAAACAAAAGCAACTCACCTGACTAAATAGTGTAAATCTTAGTTGCGAGTACAGACATTTAACAAGCAGTACACCAAAGGAAAAGAAAAGGTAATGCCTAAATTGGTCAAGTACAGCATCCCTTAATATATTTAATTGACCTTTTAAGGGAGATTAAACCCATATGCAGAAAATCTCCTGGGAGAATACCACGCCGGATTTAGGACAAACAGGTCAACAATAAACCAATTCGTTACACTGAAGCAGTTCCTAGAAAAAGAATGGAAGTATAATGGAACAGTGCATAACCTCTTCATAGATTTCCGGCGGTCATATGATAGCACAGAGAGAAGACAAGTCTGAAATACGATGGCAGAATTCTCAATACCAAAAAGCTCATTCAGATGACCAAAGTGTGTATGGAGTGTGGAGTATCGAAAATACGAGTAAATAACAGTCTATCCAGTAGATTCGAAATACACAGTGGACTTAAGCAAGGTGACGTCCTATCACCGTTACTTTTTAACTTCGTCTGGGAAAAAGTCTGAGGCCAGCTGAAATAAAAACCGAATTGCTAATAGGAATAGGGCAAAACGTCACAGTCGACACTTTTAATTTTGAAAGAGTAGAACGTTTCAAATACCTTGGAGCTACAATCACTGCTGATAACGACGTTACTGAGGAAATCAAGAGAGAATTCAATCTGCAAACCATTTCCTATATGTACTTAACAACCTTATGAAATCAAAAAACTGACAATAACATCAAAAATTAAAATCTATAAGACCGCTGCTAGACCAGTAATAACATATGGATGCGAAACGTGGACAATGACCAAAGCAAACGAAAAAGAGCTCAGACGTTTTGAACGAAAAATTCTCAGAAAAATCTTTGGACCCCATCACGATCCTATCACAAATCGAGAGCTTTACAACCATAACGATATTGTCCACACGATTAAATTCCAACGACTAAGATGGGCAGGTCACGTACACAGGCTTCACGATGAACGACTTATAAGACTGGTATGGGAAAAGGTTCCAACAGGAAAAATACCACTCGGGCGTCTCAGAATGCGATGGAGAGACAACGTTAAATCAGACTTCCAAAAAATGAATATTGATGGAAGATCGTATCCATTGGAAGAAAGTAGTGCAGTCGGCCAAGACTTATCCAGGGTTGTAGCGCTAGATGACGATGATGGTGATGTTAAGAGTGACCGACTTCGGTGGAAATGGTGAAAAAAAGGCTGCCACCCGAATCAAATTTAAACCAACTTATCCGTATACAAACCACGTGCTTCACGTCACACAAATAATAGGGTTTCGACCAACAAGCCATTGTGACGAGTATGACATCAAATAAGATCCTAAACCACTAATATTTTGTGATTTTCAACTATTCAACTGTTGCCCTGCGACACCGGTAGGCATGCCATATTAATACACTTGTAATCTTTCGTAATAACACAAAACAAGCGGTCTCAAAACAATTTTTTTAAAATCAGAGCTTGGGACCATATGGTTCAGATCAGGACATTCATATTTGGTACGCATGCTATTAATAGAATACTTACTATGATGGCATGCGCAACGTAAAATGTCAAATGCAGATTACAATTTGGTTCCTGAAATGAAATGTCAAAAAGAAAACTAATTTAAAAAAAAATTAATGTTATATTAAAGAAAACTCATCAAAACCGAAATAATACAGCATTATATGTTAGTATATGGACACAATTAACTTCGACCAAAAGGTAGCTATTGCTACACGCTGTCAGGCAAACTTAAAGGCAGTTTTGATGCACTTGTGCAATTACTTCCGATAACAGGCAAGAAAGAAGAATTGATGGAAATGGTGGTAGAACTAGATATAGCAGGCAAAGAGGTAGGCCTTAATTTGAACTACGCTAAGACAAAAACCATGACAAACCACGGGCGCTGACTTTTGTAAATTCTATGTATTCTATGTAATAAGAGAATCGCAAGCATGCAGACCGCTTGAACAATATTTTGTGTGGTACGCATAAACTCGGATTTTAAAATAAAACAATTGATTATTTAAGAGCTAATCTTCCTTAAAAACAAAGTTTTCTTAAGATATTGATAATTTGCATTCGATAAAACATTAATATAAAAAATTTTGAAAGTCGACCAGTTTCATATGCCACCCAAGACGTTCTTTCACAAGTAGACTATTCCGTCGAAATCAGGACGTGTGATAATGAATACACTAGGATCTATGCTTTTTTTAGGTAATGTTCTTGTTTCACATGGGCTAGAAAAACCAAATATATTGAATTCTAATATTTATTTAAGACTACTCAGACAACCCAAACACATTTGGATATGTGATCTTCAGAACCCTAAAACTACAAGTACTTTTTACTTTGGCTAATTTGCTTAAAAACGTTAACTATAATTTAAAAAAACATAATTTATTGTGGTAGTGGTAGCGATAAAATCTACTGAACCTGACCTACGTGCAACTAGAGCCTGAATATTCTGAAACCAGTTTCGTCTTTTGGGAGATTTTCTAATAAAAGTGATTATTTCTTATGCAGGCCAGAAAATCTCTGATACAAGAAATATATCTTTGGGACTCTTGCACATCCAAATTCAACCGGTGTGCAGTGCGGTGTACTTCAATATGTAATGTAGTGCTCTTGATTCATCTTGTGAAACTTTAGCTTCTTGTAGTCCGCTAATATGCCCACTAAAATTTGAAGCCCTATCGTAGCACTGACCCCTACATTGTTTCATATTCAATGAAAATCGTGCTAATATATCTTCAGTTAGTAAATTATTATAAGGTGTTACCGTCTGCCTTTTAGACGTTTCATAGAAGCCTATGAAATATTCTTTGCTTTCGAATTTTTCATTTACTATGCGAAAACACACTGCCATTGCTCTTTAACTGAACAGTCAGATGTTTCGTTCAGCATTATAGAAAAATAGTCTGAACACTTATTTTTTTATTAATAGTTCTCTGCAATACTGAGCATTTCATTATGAATATCATGTCACAGCCATCTATAACCATATTTGTTAAGCCAATATTTCATTAAAGAATTGTTTTCATTTTTAAGTTGCAAGAATCTCATAAAATTGCTCCATTCATCGGTGTGTCCTCTTATTGAGATATTTTGAGTTGCAAAATATGCAAGCTTCTGCTTTCTAGTTTCCACTTATTCTTTACTTTTGTCTTCGTTCTATTTAGCGCGAAAGTAGATCGACCCCACAGTTCCGTTTTCAGTCTTGATTAGACAAATAGGAATGCACAACAGTTACAGTTAATGGGAGGAGCTAGATGCACGATGCAATTTATGAAATTTGAAAAATGTAAAAACAAAGCCAGTATCATTTTCTGCTAGATTAGAAGTGATTTTGGTCATGCCTTGTGCTAGTTTCGGTTAGTTTTAGTTGGTTGCGCCCACGAAGCGAGCAGATGCTCATGCGTTTTCCTTCGCTTATCTAGCTCTGCTCATTACGTGTTACGTTTGTACATTCTTATTGGTTTAATTAATATCCGAATCGGAACTGTGGGGTGGATGTACTCTCGCCTATTTAGCGGCAGGCGGACATAAATTATTATACTGCTGGGCGGCTTGTCGCATAGTAGAGGTGGGCAATCTATCTATCAGTAAATGTTTAGGTTTATGAATGTTATGATTGAAGAGCCAATTAGGTGACTTATGATAAAAAAGCGGCTGCAAAATTCTATGTGGGGCTCTGCACCACATTAATTTATCCATGTAAGGGCCGGGCCCCAGAGGCCCCATTAAGTCAGCGCCCCTCTGACGAACACAGATGAAGACATCACAATCAGATTGGGAGAAGACCAAATCGAACAAGCAGAGAAATACATATATTTGGGACAAGTTATTAAACTGAAAATCATATTGCAGAAATTAAGAAACGAGTCAGACGGCAGACAAGGTTGGACAGCATTTAGAAAATTAAGCTGCATTCTAAAAAATAAAGGATATCCACAATATCTTAAAACCAAAGTATATTAATCATGTGTACTTCCCGTGTTCGGCTATGGATCCCAACCTTGGTCACTCACAGAAAAACATGGAAAAAGTAACAAAAGCACAAATATCAATTTAAAGACAATTGTTACATTACAGGTAACACTGATGGACAGAAAGAGAAATGAGTGGAAAAAAAATAAAACGAAAGAAAGAGATGTTATAGAGTGGAGGCAAAATCATAATAGAAATTCGCCTGTCACAATATTAGACAAGCGGATGACCGATGGAACAAAAATATTCTAAACTGTAGACCGTGGGAAATTAAAAGGGGTAGAGGAAGACCTCAAATGGGATGGGCGGATGACCCAAGGAAATATGCTGGAACAAGATGGATGAACATGTCGATAAACAGGAAAGAATGGAAAATAATGGGAAAGGCCTTTGTCCAAAGATGGATCAAAGAAGGCTAAATGACAGATACACAGAAAGAAAGAAGGAGAGAGCAAGTTACGCGTCCCAGAGAACGGGCTAGCGAGCCGACCTTTGCTTTTTATGAAAACCTACGCAATATTCAAAAGATATAACACTATGTATATGGCAAAGGAAGTTCCACTTCTGGTGTTTGGTCGACAAGTACACTTATTTATTTATTTTGGTAAATGAAAGAGCTCTAAGAAAGGTTTCTCAAAATATCGTAGGTATGGAAGGTACCGTAGGTACTAAGTTTAGAATTAGTTTATTTCAATAATTCGAAATTATTTTTATAAAGATCTGTAAAAGGGGTTTTGAAGGTAAGACGCTAATTTTTCCAGAAATGATTTTTTAATGTGTTTTCCTTTGGAAATACCTAGTTACATTTCTGGCAGTTTGGTGGCAATATAACTTTGCTAAAATAGAGTTCAAAAGCGTTTAAAATTTAGAAAATTAAAAATGATATATCAATCAAGTATCAATCTTCAGTTTTACAAAAAAAAAATTTATTTTCCAATTTAATGTGAATATTTTCTGGGAAGCAATGGGCGTAAAATGTGCCTATATAAAAAGGCATTAGTTCAGTAGCTTCTTAATAGACTTCTACACATTAGAAAAATTTAAATTAAATTAATCCGAAATATGACCCAAGAATAGATGCATAGTGAAACAAATTAATTTAATAGTATAACATATATAATTTTAGACATAACATAACTTTATATGTATGTAGAATATTTATCATTTCCTAAAAATTACCTGCTTTATATGTTACAGCAATAAAATTAATTGATCATAGAATAAGGTCATCTATAACCCAGTCAGGTGAACCCAAGGCAATACAAAATGTCACCTGAAGAGATACACAGCTCTCTTACGACAATCGAAATAGCCTCGTAAATTTAATTTTTGTCCATAAATCCGCGAAATGATCACATTCTAGGAAGCGGCAAAGTGAAACTTGTTAGCAATTTGTGAGAATGATTCGATTCGGATGTGCGTCTCTTGAGACCGTGGGTTTAATACGTGAGCTAAGGGGATGAGAGATTTTTATCCAGTCAAAAAGTGTTCGAAAAAAGTATTAGGCGAAAGTTATTTGGAAATTATTTTGACTGCCGAACTTCGTGACGTTATGGTTGAAATTCAATTTGGATTCCAATGGGAAAGGTAAATTAATAGGTTGCCATTTGATAGTTCTATCCTTTATGCAGTTTGTATTAAAAGTATGTACTGTCTGTATTATTTTATATATGGTAGTCATGTTCATTAGCAAGTCAAGTAAATTTAGTTTTCATTGACTTCCACTAGACTGGTGTTGTTGAGGCACTGACTGCCTTTCCTATTTCTCTATTGATTAGGCTTCTCCTTGGTAACTCTCTTTAAACAGCGCGCCAAGTTTTTTGAGTGAATCTTTCCTAGAAAACAGGCAGATCTGTCGCCAAATTTACGACGCGATAGTATTTACGTTACATTTTTCGTCGTCAAGTTTACGAAGCGATAGTATTTACGTTAGCTTTTTCGTCGTTAATCTTAATACAAATTTACGACTTGATAGTATAAAGGTATTTTATAAGTATTGTAAATTATTTTGTTGTCTAATAAAAAGTTTTCTTTATAATTTTTAGGTAGCATTTGTTAGAAATGGCATCGGTTAGTCGGAAAAAATATTTAACAGATACTGAACTTGAACAGCTTTTATAGGAAGATGACAAGTATGATTCACCGGTTAATGACCGTAGAGATTCGGGGAGTGAAGGTGAAGTCCATTGTTAAAAAGAATACCTACATCGAAAAAACAGAGTGAAAATAAAGATAAATTACTTGATGTTTTGCAAGATAGAAATATTGACATGATAAAAAGTACAGTAGGTAAAGAAATGTGGGATGCCGAAGAGAAGGGATCACACGCACAAAATTCTAATTGTTTGCAGGACGAGGACGCCAATTCAAATATCGAAAGTGATGACCATGAGCCTTTGAGTAAACCAATAAACACCAATCCATATATCACCAAGTATTTTTCGAAGTGCAAAAATGGGCATAGATGGAGTTCTGTTTCAAGAAGCGTAGGAAGAACAAAATCAAAAAATATTGTTCATATCAGGGCTGGAAATTAATATTTTAAAATTATTTTTTGATGATGTAATAATTGACACGATTGTTCGCTATACAAATGAAATGATAGTTCTCAATGCAAAAAACTATAACAATCGGCAGTTGGCAGCAATATAAAAACTACCACTGCAAAAATAATGGGCATGTTTTCAGCTTCCATGAAAAATATCCAATTGAAAGTTCTTCAGATTTTTGACACAGATCTATCTGGAAGTATTTATAGATCAACCATGAGCAAAGAATGCTTTCCACAGTTTGGCGATGGAAGAACTAGGCCTTTGAAAAAAGCTTCTGATCCGTTTGCTGTCATAAGGACCGTTTGGAATCAATTTATATTGAACTGTAATCAAAATTATAAACCTAGCACATACTTAACAATAGGCGAAGAGCTTTCAAGGTTCTGTGGGCACAGCCTATTTAGAATGTACATGCCGAATAAGCCAGCTAAGTATGGGATCAATATAGTTATGGTTTGGAATTCCAGCTCTAAATATATGCGAGCCTAAGTATTACCACCGATTTGTAAGTGCAGTTCTAGCTGGTGATGAGAAAAATATTCCTCGTGGTTAGAGTAGGTAGTATATACCAGGATGGAATGAACACTGCGAACAACTCTATGATGACTGCAGCAGCAGTGGTGATAGCCATATTGGGGACTATCTCCCTTACAGTCTTGACGCTGCTAGAAATGCGCGCTGGACGGAGATGGTTGAGAACATAAACTTCAAACATTCAAGCAGAAAAGCATGCTACGTAAGCTTGGTGGGGCCTCCAGCAAATCTGGCCAGAGGCCTGGTATTTCAGCTAACCAAATCTACAATCATATAGTGAAAACTTCTAGAGTAGCTCGTGACAAACAACACACTACCAAAATAAAACGAGAACTTAGATGCAAGAGCTTTATGCCCAAATGACTCAAATTTTTCCGCACCCTTCACATTGTCCTGGAGGAGGCCCTGAAATAGACTAAGCATGACAAAGCACCTGGCTTGGATAATGTACATCCGGAGTTCTTGAAACACTTACTTACACGTAATACAGTAAAGTCCACTTCTCCAATATCCTAGACAGGGTATCGGTGCCCAGTGAGTCACCCCACTTTAAAAAGTGGCAACTTAAACTGAGTGAAAGTAAAAGTGAGGTATATGAATTCCATCTGAATCATAAACATGTTAACAGGAAGCTCAACGTGCAATTTAATGGAAACACTCTTCGTCACAATAAGCACCCGAAATACCTTGGC
>MU181970.1:393493-404494 GCA_016904865.1 Pissodes strobi
GTTTCTTATACAAGTACCTCTACTTTTGTGTTTATACTGCATGAATGCAATACGAATAAATAAATAAACTGACTAAGTCCATGGATCCAATAGGAACATCACTATGGATAATTGATTTACATCCATAGATTTGGCCAAAACTACGCTCGTGATCCTTATAAATCAACAATCGTCCGTACACTACGAAAGAACAAAATTTAACACTGCTCTCGTATGTTCCAATACAAAAAAAAAAAACGTTCCTCTTCTGTGATCTACACATGATCAACCTTCAATTTCGGATTCGTCTAAAAGACCTTTAATTATTGAATTTTACAATTCAACTAAGGGAGGGGTTGACACTTTTGATATGATGTGTGCCAATATAAAACAAGACGTTGGCCTTTCTGCAATATGCTAAATATGTGTGGAACGAATAGCTGCGTTACATAAGGAGGTTGCCATGGAAGATAAAACCATTTCCAGACAACAATTTTTGTATATTCTTAGCAATTAGCTAATAAGGCCATGGATAGAGCATCGAGCCAATTACAAAAACTTATCACGTCCTCTCCAGATATCTATCACAAATATTTTAGAAACACAGGCTGCATCAAGTAATGGGAAGATGTCTACTAAAGGAAAAAAACCCATATACTCGATTTCCGTCGAAGAAAAAAAGAATGACCACCATATACTGCAATAAATGCAATCGACCAATATGTGCGGAACATAGATCTAATTCATGCCTGGAATGTTAAAGAGATTTTTTTTATTTCACTCTTAGTGTATGTAATGTACACGTGCACATATTTTGATAAATAAATGTAAAAATTAGGTTTCATTGCGTAACTTTTGCGATTATATCGCATTAAATATTTCAATTGCACATAATGTTTCCTTCCTCTTATTCGATTCCGTTAGAGAAAAATACATTTAAATTGGAAATTCTTTAACCAATGAATTCAGAAAAGGGTAGGTATGTGAAAGGCCATGTCAAACGAATCGGTCTTCGGTATAATTGAACTGATTGCTTAGACAAACGTTGTTCTCAAAGGCAGAAAGCATTGCCGGCCACTCGGACCTTCTGGCACAAAGGCATTCCTCTTTCTCAAAACGTCATTAATTAAATTCAGGGATTTGTTTTTGCCTCTGAGAGAGATTTGATTCCCTTTTTGTTCTTCTCGTTGTATGTGTATGTGTGCGCGCAGTTAATAAGGTTAAAACGTGTGAGGCTCTCGACTTTATGTTTTTCTCTGGTTTCGCCACTAAGCCTCGAACTACGGGGGATCAAGTTAATAAATATCAAATGAAAATGTTTAGCTCTCTTAGATTTTTATCCATGCGCGAGAGGCTTTGGATATACTCGTCTTTGATGTATTTGCTTGTATTGTTTCGTGTTGTTCAACTTCGGTTCCGTCAAAAATATTTATTTTTTTGGTAATTTAAGTCATTACAAAATCTGTGGTCTTAACCAACACTAATGTTTAAGAAATTTGATGCACAAATAAAGGACAACATACATTTCAAGGAGAAATACTGAAAACTGTAACAACAAATACCGTATTACTAAATATATAGAAGTAAGTAAGCTAGCCGCTCCTTGGTTAGCCTTACCCCTGGATGAAGTTTAAAACTCGTTAATTGACTGATTTTTTATGTATCCATGGTGTGCCCATAGGCTGATAATAAATCAAAGAAATAAATATAGAGAGTTTTGCGAGACAAAACGCTGAATTATCTTGGGCTGGCCACATAGACAGTCAGACACAGGAAGGGTAGTATATACGACGTATCTGCTGGCGATCAGTTATCGTACACTCCATAAGAATACATCCTGGTTACTTGAATAAACATATTCGGAATTGAAGGAATGTAAAGTGACCTACACCAGCAGTGCATAGCGAGTTGTCGAAGAAGAAAAGGTAATACTGGTCAAGTGTGCAAATAAATTATTCGAGGAAGCTCTGATCGAGACGAAACCCCATAAAGCCCTAGAGAGCCAAACCAAGCTTGCTCGCCCCCTCCTGGGTTACATCGTGTCTCACATTTCTTAAATTATGCCTTGGATGTACAATGGTGATTTTCAAATAATAAAAGACTGATTAAATAACGCTTGTGCCAAGAAATTAGTTTATTAATCATAAACATATTATTTCTTCAATATCAATAATACTTTCTTCAAGAGATTTATTTTTTAACTCATCAGCATTTCCTTTTCCATTTTCTGTAATATTTTAGATACCTTTGCGACTTAATATAAGTCCTCAGTTATCCTAAAAATTGAAAATAAATAACAGTACGTAAGCATATTATTAAGAAGCTACAAACACTTTCTAAAATCAATGAATATTTGCATAATTTCCTTGATTAATCTTACTTCTAGAATGTCTCGTAAGTTCTCGTTGTGTGCCCCATGAACTTCGCAAGCTGATCTATTCAATTGCCCTTTAAGTCCAATAACTACGTAACAACAGCAATATGCTTTCTTAATCTATTTGATATTAGTAATTTACGATGCTTTGCTCCACATATGCAGGCATCAAAGACTTAGACTTTGGATATGTGGTAAATTACACATTTTCTTCAGGAAACCATAATTCCTTCCTCATTTTACATATCATGTAACGTTGCAAATGTTACTAAATACAGTATTGCCATTTTCTCCTTTTACTGGTCGATTTGTGTTATCGATACTCTCACTACCTTATTTCTCGCGATCTTACTCCCGGTATTCGAACCTACTCGATGGATACATCCGCTTGCGTATTTAGGAAGCCTCCGCGTTACAAAACTCCAGTTAAATAACGCCACCTGATTGGCTAGATAAGCAGGTGTGTTACACTAGCCCCGCCCGTCCATGTTATTTACGTTTTATCACTTGAGGCATTTGTATTCATGTAAAGGTGCGTCCAGACCTGTGACAAGACCGCGTATCGTGACTCCGCCGCGAACCTCGTCGTGTATAGTCGGACGGTACCCCGTAACCGCAACGCGTGACATCGCTGCGTTTACCGCGTGTCATCAGTCCGTTCCATGTCCTGTCGGTCTTTTAGCGTCGCATCAAAGAGATGCTACGCCGCTTGGTTCGACAAGTCTGGACGGGACCGCGTATCATCAGAACGTTTTGCATGTTTAATTGAGTTTTAGCCAGTGTAGCGGCTATTTTTGTTTCGAATTAATATTTGTTTTTTTAATATCAAGATGGATGGGGACAGGAGACAACGTTAACATTTATAGAATTACACAATAAATGATCTATACCTATGTACGCTGCTGCTGCAACGTCCATGATGACGGACTGTTTTTTGTTTAAATGAACGGAACGCTGTGAACGGGACTATGATACGCGACGATGACACGCGGGGATGACAGGCGACGATGACACGCATCGAAGTTCGCCTCGTCGTGAAAATGTTCGCGACGCTGTCACGTCACGGAGTTTTGTCACAAGTCTGGACGCACCTTAATGTCCTCCGCTCGCTGCGGGGCGTAACCAACAAAAACCAACCTAAGCTAACCCAAAACATGCCAAAAAAAGTAACTAAACCAAAAAAAATTAAAAAAAAACTTGCAAGTGCCGGTCGTCGAACCAATTACTTCGCATTCTAAATGCTAGACCTTACTACCTGAGCCAGGCGTTCAGATTCCTGCTTCAAACAGAGAAAAGCGACTAATTTTGTAGCTAAAATTATAGTAATCATTTTTGACCATCCAGTCTAATTACCATCTGCTTTCGAAGTGGAATTATTAGACAAATATACTGTCCAGTTTAGTTTCCCGAGCTATTAGCCATATCGCTTAATGCCGATATTTATCGACTAGTGTGATTACCCTTCCTAGGAAAAAAGGTTTGTTACATGGCAGTGTGTCTCTTGAAAAGTGAAAATTAGGGACGTTCCGTAAGATCCTCTGTGGAACAGGAGACTTTCCGCTACCTTCCACTATCTTCTGTGGTACTTTCCGTTACTTTCCGCTATCTTGTATAGGACAGGAGACTTTCCGTTAGCTTCCGCTATCTTCTGTGGGCAAAAGACTTTCCGCCACGTTCCATGAGAACTTTTGTGGTACAGGAGACTTTCCGCTATCCCCGTGGGTCCTTCTATGAGATGAAATTTTTTCTGTATCACGGTGACCTAGCTAATCCTGCCGTCAGGGTGACTCGACCAGAAGCAAGTAAACTCGATTTTAATTTATTTAAGTGGCTTGAATATTGCATATATTTTTTACCGCTATATACCATTTTACTTAATGAATCAAGTGGCTGTAGGTCATTTGCCTTCATTACCACATATCTCTTACCACTATATATAATTTTAATTAATGAATATATAATCAAATGATTGTAGATCATTTGCTGTGTATATCGTGTATAGGATCCTTATTCCTCGTTTTCGTTTATAGATAATTATTAATTTAAATTTATTAACTTACCGATATATGACCTTAGGGCTAGCATTATCTCATAGCAAAGCCGTTCACTTTATTATCATAGTTTGGTTTAAAAATGCCTAAATTCTTTAGTATCTGGTCGAATATCGCCCCAAATATCGTATGTCTAACAATAGAACCGTAATTTGCTGAATTAACCTTTTTGTACTGCGTACATTTACCTTAATGTTATGCTATTACCGTAAGCCACATAATTACCTGTCGCATTTGTTTCATTAACTTGCTTATAAATGTCTGTAGTTCATCTATAATCTCATACCGATCCATTCTCTCTCATATCAGAATTTATATTGTTGATGTTACGAAAATCAATTGATTTATTTTTTACTCTTATTTTCATACCTGATATGATCTCCAGTGGAAAATTTACTTTGTTGATGTTATGAGAACTACTTGATTTACTTTTACAGTTTTCAAGATAAGAACTGACCTGAGGGTCATTTCTTATCTTAAGATTTTACTATAATCAGCCGTTCACCTCATAGAAGCGCACGAGTTTATGTAGCTGTCATGCAACACGTTTTTCCTATTAAAGTTAGCAAGTAAATATTTTATTTAAAAACAAACCTAGCATCGGAGAGGGAGAGAGAGCTGTGTTACAAAGCCCGGCTCCGGTAGTGGAATCGTAGAGCGTCACCAGTTTTTCCCAACTAAACTGAAAAAGCTTCGCTGGTGTTGTGCGGGGTTACTAGGCACGCTTATCAAACAAAGGAATTCAAACTTTAACTTAAAATAACATCTTAAATTTAATGAACAATTTATTTGCTACTAAGTTCTTTTTTTTCAAACACAGCAACAATCCTACAGTAAAACTTTGCAATTTAAAGACAAAGGAAAGTCAAATTAAAGTAATTGATAAATAGAGTACAATATGGAGATTGTACGGAGAGCAATTCTGTTGTTAACACTTGGTATTGTATGCCTTATACCTAAACGCTCTCTAAAAACTACAATTCGAAGTGATCACTTTGATTTTACCTAAGACATATATGGGTGAGTGCACCAATTATAAAGGTAGCAATAATAGTACTGGTTTAGCCTCGGTGGTATAACTGGCCAAAGACTGGTATAGTACGGACTCGATCACCGATGATAAGACTGGTTGTAGCATAGCCCGGTGATAGAACTTGTAGCCTGGTGATACCCCCGTTGATTCGGAGAATCAACGGCCTCGATCTTGTACGATGAGCTCGGAAAGCCTCTAGTGCAGTAGTTAAATCCCGATAAATCGGTCTTATCAAAACACAAATAGAAACCAACACAATATCCCCAAAGAAGGGTAGTATAAAATTACAATACTAAATGTTGAGTCACTATGATTACACTAAAGCCTTCTTTCGCCTCGAAGAGTATTCCTAGAAGAACTCTCTATTTGATTCAGTCAATTTGCCTTTCCCCTATTACGAGATTAGAAAAACAACGTCGAATCAAGAAGTAGTGATGAGCTGAAAAATGGCAAGGGATTCGATACGAGGAATAATTCTGAGATAATAAACGACTTAGTTCTCGTTTATTCTGGTCGTAAAACTACGGCGAGGGTGGGAGCCACAATTAATGAGCTAAAATTAAATATTTGTTCAAGAAATACTAGAGAATATTCCCCAACAAAACGATAAACTTTTAAAAATCTAAATCGACAACTAAAAGTTTTATCAGAAGTTCTCAAAACTTATGAAATATTTAAAGCGAAAATAAAATATGAATTTTACGGATCTAATGAAGCCTAAAAGCAGGTTTTATTAACACAATTCTTAAAAATATAAAACGGTTTGCTGGCTGTTCTAGGGTAATGATATATAGATTTAGCAAGGTTATACTAATAACATAATATCCTATTTTAGTGACTTGATCAAACCTAAGCGATCTGTGCTTCGCTTATCAACTAAAGTAAATATAGTCACAAAGTGTTATAAAAGTTAATACAAATATATCGTTAACTTATATTTAGAATAAAATTAATCTACATTAATAAATGCGGCATCCTTAAGCTTATTGACAGCAAATCGAATCAATAAATTTAGAACTAACTAACCGAAGAGTATTGACCTATTTTCAATAATTCTTACCGCAAAATGCAGCATATAAAATGAAATTTAAAAATATGTTACACTGGCTAAATCGGAATCTTACAGCCATTTGAAATTTTAAGGTTTCGCTTTAAAACCTGATCGAACTGGGCTAATTTATTTTTTTTTTGCCGTGTACAACATTGGTTGCTTCATTGATTTCCTGTGTCTATTGATATAATGATATTATCGCTTAGCTTTCTTTAATAATCATTTAATTTTACACATAGATCTTATCGGCTATATATACATATCTGTTTATTTCACATGTTATCCTATTGTTTTGGTACACTTGATTAACTGTTTATTGATATGATGATATTACCGCTGCCATGTATATAATTTAGATCAATTATATTTAATGATTATTTCATTTATATCTGCCTATAAGAATTCAACGTTTATTTAGGATTGTTGTGAAATAGGTAGTGGCAATATTAACGTTATAAGACATAGATTAGAATAGAAGTAAGTATTCTATTTTATTTGAGTTATTATTCTGATAGTATATATGGAATGCTTTTTAAGAGAATTTTCTCATTAGTTAACTTCAAATTAATTGGAGATAAAATTTAATGACTCTGAAAGGATTTGTGTTTTTGATATTTTAATAGATAGCTATTTTGAATCCCGTTGTTTATTTTGATAAGTTAGTATCAACTATACCGTTCCTTAATAAATAGCTGTAATTTCTAAATGTCTCGGTAGTCATATACAAGGTATTTTGTCTAAATATTAATACTGTATTTTCAAGGATCAATAATCATCGATACATTTCTTGTAAAAAAACTTTAGTGACGCCCTGTCCTAACTGCCAACTCTTCGACCCACGCCTTTAAAAAATTGAATCCGCTGAGTAAACCTGGCAATGAGCAACTAAAGAATAATGTCTCATATTTGGAACCCAACGCTTAAGGCTGGATAGAATCATTGAAAAATATCGTCAAATGTGTCTCGGTAATAAAATTTTTACTGAGCAACTTTCTTTGCCGATCGCCGTAATTTCGCAGATTTTTTATATTTTTTCATTCCCTGTAAGCAAGGTAATAAATTCGGTTTGTGTCACTTCGTGGTATCTATCTCCCATATATTTCCTGCCGTGAAGTATTGTTGCTGCTAAAGCAGTTTTTGCATGCCTCAATATATTTTTATGATTTTAGTATTTCGTAGACCTCTTCCACTTTTTATTTATAAGAGTTGTTAATTTAGTTACATATTCTGTAACAGGAGGAATTTTAGGTTTGGTTGATCCCTTCTCATTTAGATTCTTTAATGCTAGGCTTCTAGTTTCTGTAGCACACTGAGTGTCTACTAAATTCCTAAACCCCGCCTTGACCTTCGACAAGGCGTCCGGTTAAAAACAAAATATTACATATTAAAAAAAAATAACTTCCGTAATCTATTTCATCAATTTTTAGTGTTCTCAGTGATGCAAAATGTTCTATTTTCTACCTACTACATTGTATAACATATTCTTTATTCGCTTTTTGATGTATCGTCTTTATAAATAATATAAGTATTGGAATTGTTATTTTTGTCCGACTTTTTAGCGTTTCATCATTTTTATTTACCCCAGGCGCCTGGCATGCCTACAATGGCATGAATATAATAATATACTAACCCAAACTAGCTCCCCTAAATTCGATTTTGTTCTTATTTTTGTGAGTACAAGTTAGCTGTTAAAAATAACACATCACAACAGCCTGTTACTACGGGAAGTTCCATCATTACCAACTATTTTATGTAGGTATATCTATTTAGCAAACTATATCCTAATTATAACTTTATGACAATGTATTAGTAATTTTCCTATCAGAACAAGTTCAAGACATGATCACTCCTGCTGGCCTAACAACAAAGGCTCAAATGACATAGTCAAGCTTCAATATCCCATTATGGAATCGCAGAACAAAGTTTTGACGATAATAGTGCCGGCAAAAGGGCAGGAATGTGTAGGCGTTCAAGCGGAAGCCAGCTAGGATTACAAATTTAGAGATATTTATGGTAGTCTAGGTGTTCGGGTTCTTCACCTCCTATTGTTTACGTCCTCCTTGGCGGGGACATCTGCAGATTTATAGGGGCGCTCGGCTCTGAGATGCCGTTTGTGATTAATATACCTGCCGCATGGGCATTTATTAATATATTGGGGGTAATGAGCTTGGGACTTAGAAGATGCGCTTAGGGGCAACTAAAATAATTGGATTTGGAAACACGAAATTATATTTACATATAATAGTAAATCAGCCTTTTCCTTGCCCTATGCTTCGATAGTCTTTGGTTGAAACTTACAAAATGGCTGAATTGAGGACACGAAATTAATTAACGCGTCTCTATCAAAGAACATGGCGTTCTGCTACTGACTGTACTGCTGGATTCATTAAATATATCAAGCTTATCGAATAGATGATTTCACCGAAAAAAATCTCTAATTAAAATGAAAATACTACTAAAATGAAAAAAATACATAATTTTCGGCTAAGTTGTAACAGTCTGATTTGGCCAGTGTAAAAGATTTTAAAGTTAATTTTATATGCTGCATTTGGCAACAAAGGAAGTTATATTTTGCGGTAAGAATTATTGAGTATTGACCTATTCGGTTAATTAATTCTAAATTTATTGATCCGATTTGTTGTCAATAAGCTTAGGCTGCCGCATTTATTAATGTAAATTAATTTTATTCTACATATAGGTTAATGATATATTTGTATTAGCTTTTATAACACTGTTGTGGCCTTGAGTAGCTGTTTTGATAGTCCCTTTCTCTTATGTAGCCCTCAGGCACGTTGTGACTATATTTATTTTAGTTGATAAGCGAACCACAGATCGCTTAGGTTTGATCAAATTACTGAAGTAAGATATTATGTTATTAGTATAACTTTGCTTAATTTATATTATATTACCGTAGAATGGCCAGCAAAGTGTTCTATATTTATAAGAGTTGAGTTAATAAAGCCTACTGTAAAGTCTCATTCGATCCGTCATATTCATATTTTAATTTCGGTTTGAATATTTCATAACTTTTTGGGACCCCCGGATTTGCTTTATTTCAATCTCCGGCTGATATTTCATAACTTTTTGGTACCGCTGAATGGCTTGGAACCTCATATTTATCTTTCCACGTGACTGGTTGTAAGTTTTGTAATATTCGATTGGTGGCACTGGGTAGTAGGAATGGGCCATCCTGTTGACGTCGATTTAGATTTTGAAAAGCTTATCATTCCATTTGGGAATATTTTCTAGTATTTCTTGAACAATTTAATTTCAGCTCACTAATTATGGCTTCCGCCGTCGTTTTACAACCATAATAAACGAGAATTAAGCCGTTTATTATCTTGGAATTATTCCTCACATCAAATCGTTAGAATACGATACGACAGTTCTCGGCCCTACCAGTTCATTCTGATCTGACGTTGGTCCTCTAATCCGGTGGAAGTGGGAAAAGGCAAAATTACTAAAACCGATGATCTCGTTCTTCTAGAAATACCCTTCGGTGATAGAGTAAGGTTTTTGCTTTACTGCAGTCATAGCGACTCAGCTTTTAGTATTGCATTTTATACTACCCTTCTAGGGGATATTGGGTTGAGTTAACAACAGTTAACATCATATTGTACCTTAATTCCCTAATGTCTTTTGACATTCCTTTGCCTTTGAATTCCAAAATTTTGCTGCAAGAATGTTGCTAATCAATTGATCCGTAAATTTAGATTGTGTTTTCATGTTAAGTTAAGATTGAGTTTCTTTGTTTGATAAGCGTGCCTAACAACCCCGTACAACACCAGCGGAGCTTTTTCAGTTTAGTTAGTAAGAACTGGTGGCGCTCTACGACTCCATTCCCGGAGCCGGACATTGTAAACACGACTCTCCGGTGTTAGGCTTGTTTTTAATTTAAATCTTTACTTGCTTGCTAACTTTAATAGGAAAAACGTGTTGCAATGTAAACTCCATTTATTCCCATAATATGCATCCATTTCTGAAAATCCACATAATAAATAATAGGTTTGTTCTAGCAGCGATTGCAAACGGTACAAAGCCATCCGGAGTTTGCCTATAGCGATATGTGTCGATTATATTACTATGCGCAAACTCCGGATGGCTTTGTACCGTTTCAAATCACTGCTAGAACAAACCTATTGTTTAATTGTTAACGTAACGTAATTTTCGGATTCGACGGGAAAGTTATATAAGATGACTACCCGGATGGCTATTTCAGATTCTTTTTCTTTATAAAAGTACAGGTAGCGTCAAAAAAGCGGCCTGTCAGTCCTCGTTGAATTAATTGGATACATATAAATCTATATAAATAGTGCATACCTTACATAGAAGCTACTAAATGAGCGAGTAAGCCATATAACTCCATGTTAAATTCAAATTCTACTAACCGTATGGCGTTATGCGCATGCATATAATTCCTCCTCTCCGAGATGGAGTTTAAGGGATGGATTGGATAGCTCAAACTACTCTTCCAATTCTACTACTTATTTCTTATTCTTCGTCTTTCTCCATA
>MU181970.1:404594-414946 GCA_016904865.1 Pissodes strobi
TATATATATATTTAAATCGGTTTATAACGTTCTACTCTACGTCGTCTTCCGATACCTAATCTACAGCCGTCTCGGTCCAACCATTGATCGTCCTCCAGACTTCTGGCTCTAATTTCCCCATCGAGAGGGCTCGCCAACTTTTCCTTGGTCTTCCCCGTTTTCTCCTTCTATGAGGGATCCAGATCAATATCTGTTTCGGGATTCGTTCTTCTGCCATTCTCTGCACGTGACCATACCATATCAGCTGTTTTGTCCGTATGTATTCTATAATTGTTTGGGTTACTCCGATTATTTATCTTATATGGTCGTTGGTTAATCTGTCCAATCTGGATCGTCCGGCCGCTCGTCTCCAGAAGTCCATTTCAGTGGCGAGTAGTGCTCTCTGGGAGGTTTCTTTAAGTTGCCATACTTCGGAGCTATAGGTAACTATACTCCTTATAATAGTGTGATAAATAAGCCTTTTGTTTTGTTTGGATATATTTTGGTCCCACAGTATTGAATTTAGGCACGTCTGCCTTGTATGTTCCGTTCTTTCATGGCTTGATTTGTTGTTCCGTCGTGTGGAATTTTCATCCTCAAATATTTATAGTCCGTGCAGTGTCTGATATGCTAATCGTCTTCAAGAACAAGGTCTTGTGTCTGTCCACCTATGCACATGTACTCCGTCTTTTCTATGTTCACCTCGAGTCCCCATTTGTTGTATTCTTCTATCAGTTTTCTCGCCATATATTCTATATCCTCATACTCCTGCGCTAATTTGATTTGATCATCAGCAAAACATAGACTGTATATATGTGTGTTGGTGAGTGGGATGCCCATGCCCTGGCACTTTCTTTTCCAGATGTTTAAAGCTTGATCCAGGTATATTTTAAACAGCGTTGGTGATATACAGCAACCCTGTTTGAGACCTTTAGTTACATTGAATCCACCTGTAAGTTTATTGTCTATTTTGACTTTGGCTGTGGAGTTTTCATATAGTGATTTTATAGCTTTTAAAAGTTCAACACTGATGTTACTTTTCTCAAGGGTTTCCCACAATTTTATAGAGGTACGCTGTCATATGCTTTTTGTAGGTCGACAAACAACATATGCACTTCCTGGTTATATGCCATTTTATTTTCTATTATTTGGCTTACAGAAAATAAATGGTCCACTGTTGAGCGACCTGCTCTGAATCCTGCTTGCTCTTCCGATTCCATATCCCTGTATTCGCGTTCAATTTTGTTTTTTATAATTTTCCCGTATATTCTACTAATGCTACTTGTGACTGATATGCCTCGATAATTATCGCAGCTTTCCTTGCTTCCCTTTTTGTGTATAGTAGAGATATACGATATTTTCCATTCCATTGGGACGGGTGTTCCATTTAGATATTTTTGAAACAGTTCTCTTAGATATAGAAACAATGTCTGTACCGTATTTTATTAATTCTGCAGGGATGTTTCCAGGTCCTGGTGCTTTGCCGTTTCTTAATGTTTTGCAAACCTCTTTCATTTCCTGTGCAGAAATTCTGATAGGTAATCCTGTTGTTATAAGGTTGTGGTATTCTTCGGTGTTCTGGAATTCTGCTCGATTTTCCGTCAATAGCCTTCTAAAGTGATCCTCTCATACCTGCGGTCTAATTGGGCTAATAAGGTCTCGCTTCTTATCTTGTTTTAGTGAACTGATAATTCGCCAACTTTCCGTGCTTTTCTGGCCACCCAAATGGTTGTTTAATCTGTAGCACTTCTTTTACCATGTCTTATTTTTCTTCTGGCTTATTACTCTTCTTACCTAGGTCTGTGCCTCTTTGTTCTGTTCTTTGGCGCTATCTGTTTTGGAGTTTAGGTAGGTTTTATATTTATGTTTTTTCTCTGTTATTTCTTCATCGATTTCCGAGTCTCACCAATACGGTTTTAACCGTTTGCTTTGCCTTTCCTTTATTCCTAAAGCTTCCTCTGCAGCGGCACATATGCATTCTTTTATTGAATTATAGAATGACTCTGGATCATTCGTCTGGGATATATTTATTAGTTTTTGATCCAGCCTGGTCTGATAGAGTTTTTTGACGCTATCGTGGTCAAGGCTTTCCAAATTGTATTTTACTTGCTCCATCGTTTCCAGTTTCTCTTCGGTGATGGTATTGGTTGTTATGGGTTTCTGATACTGAAGGAGTACCTTCGATCCAACAGCATAATGATCACTGCCGCATGTCTCCGCTCCTCTAAATACTCTAACGTCCTGTATAGTCAGCTTTGTTTTCTGCCTTATTATTACATAGTCAGTAATTGACTTTAGCCTGCTAGTTTGCTGTGTCCATGTATATTTATGTATATCTCGGTGTTGGAAGTAGCCGTTCATAATACGAAGTTCATGGTGTCCGCAAAGGTTGATTAGTCGATTTCCATTATAATTAATGATATCTTCACCATGTTGGCCTACGATCAGGCTTTTTAACTGTTTTCCAGTTCTACTATTTAGGTCGCCGAGTATACGTATTTCCCTAGTAGATCCAATCTTTATAATTTCCTCGTTCAGCTGTTCACATTTCTCGCCAACTAGTGCATCATCGTTAACTGCATACACTCCTATTATTGTTAGTTTATAACCATGTAAATTGATGTTCATCTTTATAAGGCGCTCGTTGACAGCCTCCCACGTAGTTATATATTTTCTTAGATTCCTTCTAATTAGTATTGAAACTCCTTGTTTGGCTCTACATTCCTTTGGCACTCCGCTATAGAAGTGGTCATATTTACCTAAGTTTTTAGAACCTTTTCCCTTCTTCTTCGTCTCCGTGAGTACCATTATATCCATCTTTAGGTCCTTAACCTCCTTTAGAATTTCATCTAGTTTTCGAGAGACTCCCTGAACATTCCATGTACCAAGATTCATTGTCCGTTTCCGTAGCTGAATCCTTCGTAATTTTTGTGTCCGATTCCGAGGCTGAGTGTTGGGTTTTTTAACATGGTTTGTTTTTTTTCCAAGAAGCGAAGAGTTAGCCCGTTGTCTAAACCCCCTAACCAGCAGGACCGGGTGATTTTTGTTCGAGGTTTTCTTCCTCTAGCTTGATTGTCTTCGCTAGACTTGGATGTCAACCTCCCCCTTATAAGCTCATTCGCCCTTTTGACCATTGAGATATCTCTTCATCTGCTCGCAAGACCGGTGGCTTCCTTCGTCTGTAATCCTACATAGGGACCCTTGCAGGGTGCTATCAGCCGGGGCAAGCTGAACCCTGGTTTTTTAGCGAGGTGTTACTCCTCGATCCCTCCTCCTTCCGCACATCTTGTAGTATGAGGCCCCAGGCTTGGGACTGGCGTGGCGAAGTTTATAGTCTATGTACAGTGATATAATGGTGTGGAACCCTTGGTAGTGTGAACTTCCTTTATGCTACGGGCCCATAGGCTGCAGCTTAGGTAGTCCATCTGAAGGTCAGCCCTGATTATATTCTTGGTCACAACATATTTAAACGGTTTGCTAAAACACCACCTATAAGCTCATTCCTCATCAAACAGCAATTACTTCTGATTTCAGCAAAAACTCTAACGAACGCTATTTGCTTCATGAAGCTTTTGATGCGTTATACAGAGGCGGCGCAGGCCAGAAGCAATGCAAAAATATTTACATTAAGCAGCAATTAAAAACATTATATCTAGGATTGCACAAAAATTGTTTCTCGTGGCAGAGATGTTGCAGTTTTAAGAGACGTTACTGCTGGTAATACCGTTAATACTCCTCTTTATTGAAAACTCTGAACATCGCCGCAGTTCCTATGACTAGGGTTTAATGATCGTCGCTGAAAAAAAAATGAGTCAAATCCGGTGAAACGGTGCCTTATTCAAATCAACTTAATAACATTAAATTATTGTTTCTACTGCTTTGCTACAATTATTTTAAGTAATATATTTACAGCTTTCTAATAAATATAAACATCTAAAATATTGCCTTGTATATCTTGAAGCTTTCGTATCCCTTCCAGGAACTTAATAAGTTAAACTTTGTTTTCGACATTTAGACCGACCAAAGAGAGTTCCTTTACTTTTATCCATATTCAATTTTAGTCCGGAAAAGTTTGTCAGTTGGGGCCCCTCGGGGGCTCCAGGACGGAACAAGCCCTCAGCGTTTATTGCAAAATAAACGAAGGTAAGAATTATACACCCTTTTCTTGTAATTAATTAATAGATTTCCACTTAACTGGAACTCGAACCTATTCTTCTGAAAGTGAGGCGAGATTAAATTTTAAGCGCTAGTCCGAGGCTGATGGAGAGAGAGAGAAAGAGAGACATAAATTAATTCGTTTTCATTTTAATTCATTGGTGGCATTATAATACTTTGGGAAATTATTTGGACCGAATAATATCCATCGGGGAATAGCGATAAGTATTTTTTCAGTTTTTGTTACTGGATTACGTAAACGAGACGGTTTTCAAACGATAGTAAACATTTAGGATTATATTCGTAAACATATTGGCCTCGCTTCATGCGTTATTCTAGCTCTTAATTCCTTATAACTTTCTAATCTTATCATAAAAATGTATTTTATAAAACAGCACATTTCCTAAAAAAACCTGGAGGGGTTAAGTGGGGTGATCTGGCTGGCCACTCGATTGTACCCCTTTTGCCAGTCCATCCGTTATTAAATAACCATAGTATTATAGCTCCGTTTTGATAAAGCCAAACTTTTTGTAAATAAGGCCCCACTAAGCTTTTGGTGAAAGCTGGTACTATTATTTGATCACGTGACAAGTTCAAGAATATTGCCTTCAATAAAAAACGAACTTATTTCCGATTATACCCGCCTGTACATATATTTTCTGCGGATTTTGAGGATGTTGTTTTCTCATCCAGTAAGTCGAGGTTTTTATCGGCCCATTATCTGCAATTGTGCTTTTTTGCATTTTAGAAAGCACAATCGAAATTAAAAATACTGATTTCCTTTAAAACACGGCGTCATAATAATATGTACTGTATAAAGAATATTATGAATAGAATTAAAATTGATAGCAACGTGAATAATGTGAATTTTCTAGATAAAATTTTAAGCTTCCAAATATTTTTCTTCAGTGAGTAGCAGTTTTCGGTCTTCCAGATCATTCGCTATCTTCGCAATTGTTTCCTCGAGTTTTGTTTCAGTTCTAAAAATTGTGGACCCTGATATTGGCATTTTGTTTGGGAATGAATGAATGAATTTTAAAATGCAGGAGAGAGATCCCTTGCCCCTTACCTGTAGGCCACCAGTCTGACCCCATTGTGCGCTCACTCACATAACAATTTAGCCATATAATGGCCTCCTTCGAGAAGGCACACGTCTTTCTCGGTTGGATCTTTCTTATGTCTTCCAGGTTCAGCATGCAACTTCCGAAGTGCACCTCTCTTGTGCAAGCCAAAATACTTGACAGTCGGCAAAAGCAAAAGTGGTGCAAATGACTGTTCAGGCGACAGTGCTCTATAAAGAGTGTAGCATTGTAAATGCTACCAAACCCAAAAATTCTTCTCTTTAACTGGTAGATTTATGTGTTTGATATTCTCTTTACCCTCATTAGAACCTAACATACCTATTTTGAACATAGAATTTATATCTTAAAATTTAAAACATTAACTATTTCATACTTTGGAATATCTGGGAACGCATCCAACGGCTATCACAGGGTACAGCTCCAAAGTGTTCTGTGTTCCACTCATTTTCGAACTTTCCTTCGACGGATATCAAGAATACTCTTTGGCAATTGACGTGGGGTTGTCAATGTTGTCATTGATGACGAGTGGTCTTTTCTTCCAACCGATGAACGTGTAGATAGAGAAAATATAATTTTTGTCATACGCTCCCAAAAATAGCTATTTTACGGACTCATTTAAGTCCGTAAAATGCTTCTTTTTCGGCCTAGTCCCTAAAAGTCGTCATGGCAACTTTTACGGACTACTCCAAAATTCCTGAATATGTCTAAATGTCAAATTTCGAATGACATGACAAAATTGTCAAAAAGTTCCTACGATATCAATTTCTAAGCTTACTTTTTCGAACATTATAATTTCAAAAATTATGATAAATTGGCAAATTTAAGCGTTCTGAAGAATTGTAAAAAAAACGTATAACAAAATTTTGGGAGCGTATGACAAAAAATAGTGTTTGTCACACGTACCTAAATGAAGTTTTTCAGGACTCATCTGCTATTCGGAAACAGCAATGATTCGTCCTGAAAAACTTTATTTTAGGTACTTGTAACAAAAATAACTATTTTCGAGGTCGAGATATATTCGTTGTAGTTTTGACCATCAGTCCAGTATTCTTCATAATTTATCATGAGCTAAATTGGAAACACCCTGCCATTGATATTTTCACGTATTATCGGCAACATCGTCTCATAATGGTATTTTATGTACAGTGAGGTTACTCTTTTCAAAAGGTATGTTATACCTTCGTGTTTTTATATTAGATAGTTTAAACTATTTATAATTAAATTGGGATCCTCTCTTCGCCCGGTCTTTTGCTAGCTCAGAAAATTTCTCAAAGTTCATACCTGTCAGTTTGTGATCAGTTTTGTCGGACTGATGTTGATCCACATGGCGTGACGTGCAGCTTCAAATGGCTCAGTAAAGCACTAGGTGGCCACGCTAAGTAGCCGTATGAGTGAGGGAATATCCATTAACCACTGCCAGTGAAATCCACCTCCCGTATAATTACTTATCTGTATCGAAACTACCGTTAAATGCTTTTTTATCGTTTATTATCTTTTATCCTATCTATTATCGTTTCTTACTGTTATTTGACTACTAATACTGAATATTTTCATTACCATATACGATATTATCTTGGTTAGCCAATGTCTTGCTAATATTATTGTAATAATTGGATTTACTTTTTTGTATTACGTACATGTACCGTGCGTTCAATTTATCTTGATAACATTTTGATTCGCTGTAACTTTTTTGTTTTTCAAGATATCAAGATAAACAAAAGAACAAAATGTACGGTTGGAAGCCAAGTTTTTTCTAGGTTACATATAAAATAAACCACTAAAAAATGTGTGGCATATATGCCTACTTTATACAGAGTGTTTAAAAAAGACGCGGCAATATTTTAGGCGGTGATTTCTCAGGTAATTTTATGAAAAAAAGTTCGCATAAACAATGCATTGTTTCCAAGATACAAGTTTTTTTAATTCAAATATCTTCTCACCGTTTTTTTTTTTAATTTGGCAGCCTTGTTTCTAGTAATAAGGGGCTGATTTGGCCCTTACTAGATAAAAATTATTAAGTCCAATGGTGTTAGGGGGGGGGGGATCAACTTAATAAATTTATTGACAAAAAAATGTATGCCACTGATTTAATTTAATTTTGATATGTCCTTGAGATAAAGCAACCAAAATAAAAACTTTTTTGTCTCTTGAATTTTTGTCGTATCTTGCTTCGTTTTCGAAATGAAAACTATTTGATTTCATTTCCATTTATTCACTAACAATAATTAACATAACAATTAACATTTATCATACAAAAAATTACAAAAATGGTTGAAAGTGACCACCTCCAGCTCGGATACAGGAAACCAATCTTCTCGTCATTGACTAGCGAACTCTCTCAAAAATACCAAGGTCGTTTCTAATTGAGTTACAGCCAGCAATGATTCGATTTCTTAGGTCCTACACATTTCCCATAGGAGTAGCGTAAACCGAGGACTTCAGGTGGCCCCACAGGAAAAAACCAGAGGGTTTAATCCGGGGATCGTGCAGGCCATAAGTGTGTTCCACCTCGGCCAATCCATTTTGTCCAAAAGCCATTGACAGAATGCAATACGTGAAGGAAAATCAGCAGAAAGAAGTGTTTGAACACGTTGGATGTGGTATGGATATAACAAATTTTCCTCAAGGGTGTGCCAAACAATACTTACATTCAAAACCTTAGAGATCTTTCGAGTAGAAGTACCTGGATATTCTCCAATCATGTTGAGCACATCCTCTTCAAGCTCTACCGTTCTTGCTGTCCTTGGCCTTCCTGTTCCTCCACTTCGTTTTAATGTGCCTGTTTCAGGAAGGCGTCGATGAATGCTTTCGAACATTGTTCTATCAGGGGCAATACGCTCAGGAAATCTTTTAATATGTAACCGCCCATCAGCAAGTCCATAAATGAAGTGCATATCGGTCATCTCGGCATTCGCCTAGCGATTCATGTTACGGGACTTCAACAAATTTGACAGATACAAAATGATTGAGGCATTCAAATAACATCCACGTTACTGATTTTTAAACTGATGTGTACATGGTTATCCAACAAGGACTAGACAAGGCGATTTTTTGACTTTCCCTGTACTTTTATAAAAAAAACTGAAATAGCCATCTTATGGAAATTTCTCCCGCGAATTCGGATAAGTTCAGCAAAAAAACAATTGAACATCAAATAAAAGTGCTAGGGGTCACTTTGATATTTTTTTAAATGGAACACCCTGTATATTACTACATTTTTGGACTCTCTAGAAAAATCTAAACATATTTTGTGTATAATATCCTATACCTATCTATAGCTGTTTACCAAATATTGACAGTTGAAAGTCGGAAATTTTGACACTTTGACATGCTCTAAAATCTAAACCGAACGAGATCAAAAGAATCGATTTGCACATTCCTATCTTGGATTTTCATAAGCTATCGAGTGATAGTAACTTTGAATTGAACCGGAGGTTTAAAAGCCGGTTAATTTTATTCGCAGGTTAAATTCGAAGATACTGTCATTCGATAGTTTATGATAATTAAAGATAGGAATGTGCAAGCCGTTTTCTTTGATCTTGTGCGGTTTACATTTTAGAGCCTGTCAAAGGGTCAAAATACCCGACTTTCAACTTCAATATTTGGTAAGCAGCTAAAGATAGGTATAGGATATTATACACAAAATGTGTTTAGATTTTTCTAGAGAGTCCAAAAATGTAGTAATATACAGGGCGTTCCATTTAAAAATATATTAAAGTGACCCCTAGCACTTTTACTTGATGTTCAATTGTTTTTTGTTGAACATATCCGAATTCGCTGGAGAAAATTACATAAGATGGCTATTTCAGTTTTTTTTTATAAAAGTACACGGAAAGTCAAAAAATCGCCTTGTCTAGTCCTCGTTGGATATCCCTGTACTTATCTATTGTTAGTGAATAAACTATTTATTTTTAGTCGAATTATTCGCAAATATTCTTGAAATGTTTAAAAATGTTTTTGTATGATAAATAAGGAAGTTGCAAATATTTTTTAACCGCTGAAAAATATATTTAGAATATTAGCCCAAAAACATATCTACGAACTTTAAAAAAACTTTAACACCTTGTATCTTGGAAACAATACATTCCCGGACCTATGTTTATCGGAACTTTTTGGAACACTTTGGCGCAAAATCATAAAAATTGAAAAAAAAAAACGTAAACTTTGTGCTTTTCCATCTTGCTCCAATTTCCTTCCAGAAACTAATATCTGAAAGCTGTTTTCGTTGACCAAGAGTTTATGTAGTCGTGTTTTGCCCAAGCAAAAAAAAATTAATTAAAACTGAGCAAAAATAAGGTGTATTTATGTGAAACTGCAAAATTATTTTTGATGGTATACCATATTAAAATTCAGTAATATTTAAAAAAAAACTAAAAACCTACTCCTACATAATATAAATATTTATTTACAATAACAACTAATATAATAATTATGAAAATATGAATTTATAATAATTTTATTGAACTACAGGTTTTCAAGTTACTTGCAATCTAGACTCTTTCTTTTTGTTTAAAAAGGCTATTGTTTTTCATTGAGTCCCTTTACTCGCTTTTATAATATTGTTTCACTCTCATTATAATATAAAATAAAATCAGTTTTGAAACAATATCTTGAGAATGGATTTTTCATTAGTTGCCAAAAATTCGTCAATAGTATCTTCAAATACATCTAGGTACTGAGTTTATGTGTTTAAATAAAATATTCTCAAGGTTCATAAAAAAACTAAATATACTTTCTTTAGGATAATTTACACCCCTCCTAGATTTAAAAGCTACAAGATCGGCAACTGCTGGTAAAATTGTGGGCTTTTTTTATATCTGAATTGCTTCAAAGAATTTTTGGGAATTGCGAACAGTGAAATTTTGTCTTTGCATTTATCGTATCCGCTTGTACAATTCGGCATACAGCACTCTCTTCCCATATTTTGGCGCACAAAACGTATAATAGTTCACAGAAAACTCATAAATAATACCTAATTAAACAGAATAGATAAAATTTTAAGCGGAAATATTCCATGCGTCATGCACCTGCATCGAGAACGTGCAATAATGTTGGCCCGAGTGTGCTGTCTTTGTTGCACGATTTTATCTCTGTTGCGTTAGCGAAAAGGAGACAAGCGGCTTGTACGTTCTAGCT
>MU181970.1:439946-475335 GCA_016904865.1 Pissodes strobi
TATGCGTGCGCTAGTAGCTGCACCAATTATAAATGTAGCGATAATAATATGTAGTGATAAAATGCCACAATAATTATATCAATCGACCTGATAAGCAAATGAACAACGAAAGAATAGAATTATTGAAAGCTATCTTAAAGCTTGGCTTACAATGCTTGATTTATATTAAAAAAATAAGAGCGATTATATCAGAAAATTAAATGAATAAATAAAATTAATCTCTCTTAAGCTCGGCCGACAAGACCAAATTTATATTTAAATATTAAAAGCGATTATTAATCCGCACGAAAAATAAATGATTTAATGAAGTTTTGATGGCTTTTATACGGCACAACCTATAGTGCTAAATTCATAAAAACTAAACACAAAAAATTAATACTGCTTCTGTACGATACCCCGTTAGATCCGATCGAAGATCGGCGGTTTGTAAAACTCTCCCAGTTCCACGCTGCAGGCTAAAGAGTGTACCTCGGGTGAAGGCGCCGGGCACCTGCAGCAAGAACCAGGTACTGGCTTAGTCTGGGTGGTATAACTTGCCGAAGACTAGTATAGCCCGGATTCGATCACCGGTGATAAGACTGGCTGTAGTATAGCCGGGTGATAGATCCTCGCTTGGGTCGGATGGTGGCTTGAGAATCAACGGTCTCGATCTTGTAAAATGAGCTCGGAAAGTCTCTAGTGTAGTATGTACTTCCCGATAAATCGGTCGTGTCAAACCACAAAACTAAGAACTCAACCTAATATTCCCTAGAAGTGTAGTATAAAATGCAATACTAAAAGCTGAGTCACTATAACTGTACTAAAGCAAAAAATCTTCCCCTATCACCGAAAGATATTTCTAGAAAAACGAGATCATCGGTTTCAGCCAATTTGCATTTTTCTATTCCACGATATTAGGGAAACAACGACAGATCAGAAAAAGTGATAGGGCGAGAACTGCCGTATCGTATTCTAACGATTCGATACAAGGATTAATTCTAAGGTAATAAAGGACTTAGTTCTCGTTTATTATGGTTGTGAAACGACGGCGAAAGCCACAATTAATGAGCTGAAATTAAAAAAGGATAGCCCATTCCTACTACCCAATGCCACCAATCGAATATTACAAAAGTTACAACCGGTCGCGTGGAAAGATAAATATAAGATTCCAAGTCAGTTAGCGGTACCAAAAAGTTATGAAATATCAGCCGGAGATTGAAATATAGCAAATCCGGGGGTCTCAAAAAGTTATGAAATATTCAAACCGAAAATAAAATATGAATCTGTCGGATCTAATGAGACTTTACAGTAGGCTTTATTAACTCAACCCTTAAAAATATAGAACGGTTTGCTGGCCGTTCTACGGTAATATAATAAGCAAAGTTATACTAATAGCATTATTTGTTGCTAAATGAAGCATATAAAATTAACTTTAAAATCTTTTACACTGGACAAATCTGACTGTTACATTCTTATGTGTAGTAATCAGTAATCAGTCTTGTAGATTTTTTCCAGGGGTAAATCTGAATTGCCAATAACGAAAGATTAACTAAAATAATAAAGCATGCTTACAATCTATTTGTATTTTGTGCTAACCGCACGTGCCACATTTTAAAACAAAGCTCGTATAATAAAGCTTTTAATCAACCTATAGGTGAACACGCTGCAAAATCGGGAAGTAATTATTACTTCTTCGCAGGAAAATTATAGTTTGTTGCTGAGTAGGTAGTTGTTTCCGATACGCCGTCGGGTCTTTTGATCAAATAGGAACATATTGTTTGACTATTAAATATAAATCTGCAAAGGGGCTCCGGGCGCCAACTTTTCAAATTGTCAGCTGTTTCGAACGGCTTCTCCCAACTCTAATTAATCGAACTGACCCAAACGTGATGCCGAAGGAAAGTTAAACACCGATACATAAACTATTACAGGTTAATCTGCTAAGCTATTTTTAATTACACACGTCTGAAACACAAATTAAAACCGGGCATAACAGTACAGGACGTGCTTGTAGTAGTTTTAGGGGTATCAAAGATTTATTATTTTGGAGGCTAAAAGTGGATAGTTTCGCACGAAGGACAATGGTCAGTTGTTTTATAAAGAGTATATTCTCGGTCCCTATAAAGCAAGCTTTAACAAATATTGTTTCCCAACTGCAGTTCGAGGCTCTATATCTCAATAATTATTTTCTTTTGCGCTAGTAGAGACAATCTTGGCATTAGAGTAATTAGTTCTGTTTTCGGAATTCCTTATCCAAACTTGATTCTGATTCAATCAGAAGCTCTTCAGCTCTTATTTGATCTGATTTAAAACTATTTTGTCTAGATTTAGAAGTTGTTGAAGTTTCATTACAATTTTTGAAAATTGCATATCTGCCAGTGGCACACTCTTGACACGTATCTATCTGTTTAAATTAAGGTGGTAGAACCTCAACTCCAGTTCGTTGGTTCTTTTGGCCCCCTCAGAACATATCAACTGACTAAGTGAGAATTCGTTCTATGAAAATCTTCATACCGATGTCTTGGTTTTTATTTATTATTCTTTTTATGCCTATTTTTTGTGCTTAAAGTCTTCTGGCAAAAATGATGTATTACGCCATCTTTAATAGTTCTTTAAAAAATATGTTCTTCTATTAACATTTCTGCCATGTTCCAATTGGCTCTTGCTGCGCACTCTTTCAATTGCTCTCTCTTTTTGGGTATATATTCCATTTGGTTTTGTTCACTTAATAGGTTTGCTTGCATATATGGTGTAACACTATTAGTTAATTGCGCAACAACCGCTCCATCTGCCTTGTCCACTCAGCTGAGTTAATATTTATAGACGTGGGTCGTAAAGTTGAGGCAGTTGGGTGGAGGCGCCACTAAAATTTATATTATGAATATATCAATGTTTTTTAAGTATTGAAATTAAGGTAGCAAAATTTAAAAAAATTGCCTATATAAGAATATTGAGAAACCTGAAGATAAATTAACTGTATAAACTCAACTCGACACTGACAACATCAAAAATCCTAATTAAGCGACTTATTTAAATAATAAATAGATTATCTGACATAACGTGCACAATGGAAAATTAATTATGCTTCAAACCCAATTGAGATTATAATATCGCAATTAAATTAATAATAAGATTCTGTCAAATAAGTATCACCCAAATTATAAGATTAGCAAGTCTCAATCTTAAGTTCTAAATCATTAATATTGCCTAATTAAAATCTGAGTTTATAATAAGCAAAATAGCAGTCAAAAAGAAATATTAAATTAAATAAATTAACATGTGAAGGAAATATATCGTCAATGAAAATCCACAGCGGAAATCGAAATGAGCTCATGTCCGTCAACTGCATATGGACGAAAACCTAAAGCATTAGTTAGGTAGTAGGAGCCTTTACCTGCTCACAGCAATTTACAGTAGGTTCATCGCGTTTAATTAAGTATACGAAATAGAAAAAAATAAATCAGATAATTACTGTAGTGTTAACGAGACATTTGCCAACCAAGATAATATCATGTATGGTAGCGAAAAAGTCTGTATCAATCAATCAAATAACGATACGCAATGGTAATAGATGCAATGAAAGATATTAAACTATTAAAAGTCAATGAATCGTAGTCCTCTGGAAAATAAGATTAGTGACTATAGGGCCTACTTGTATGTCCTTTTTATATGACCATACGAAATTGAAAGTCACTGGCAGTGGTTGGTGGCTATTATCTAACTAATAGGGCTACTTAACTGGCCTCAATTAGAACTGTACTGCTTCCGGTAAAGCTGCAAGTCACGCCATGCGATAGGCATCACTTCGATAAAAGGTCTCACTCAAACTGGCAGGAATGACACTGGAGCAACTCTCTAGGCTAGTGGAAAACCGGGCAGAGGAATCAAGGAAGGACCCTTTTAAAATGGTAACCTCATTTTGCATAAAGTACATTTATGGAACACTATTGCCGATAATACGACAAAATATATACAAATTCTATGTTCAGAGTAGGTATGTTAGGTTCTAATTTAAAGTAGAGATAATATCAACCACATAAATTTACCAGTTAAAGGGAAGAAACTGTATTTCTGGGTGTGGTAGCATTTACAACGTTGCAATGGTAACTGTAAAATCTAGGTTTACTGCACAACATTTTGCATTTATTGAACATCAGAATCGATACAGAAGAATCACAGTTATTTTCATCATCCATTCATAATTAGAAGAATATACTAATTAACACAAAAATATTTGATGAAGGTTGGCGTTATTACTTACATACTACGATCGCACGAGACGCAACAATTATACTAAACGCATAGATAGTTCGTGGATTTGAATCCCATTGGAAGGGTGTATGTTCTACATTTAATTTCACAAAATTGGCTGACGTAAAGTCAACACAACTAAATAATAGTTCAGTAGTATTTGATAATTTATAAAAAACGCATCGTTGCCTCTAAAATCTTGTCGCAATATTCTTTGCAAATAAGCCCGCAAAATTAATTTGCGTTGCCCTTACTGGGAACGTAGGAACACTAAATTTCACTTTTCTTGTCTAGACTCACCCCTTTGAATTAAATTTTTGTTGACTTTAGACAATGCCCCAGCGGCCATTCCTTATTACAATGTCTTAATTGTTTTGGTCGAGATTGTCGGGCCCTGCTCCTGCGGTTTCGCACATAAAGCGCCCTTTCTTATATACATACCTCGTGAGCAAAGGACCAGCTAAGCTCTTAGGGTACGTTTTGTATTGTTACCATATACTACTGTGCTATAATACAAATGTGGTATGTTGCCATTTTCGTATACAGGTTGTTTTAAAAAAGAGCAACAGCTTCTACTGAGAGACGTTTTGTTTTGCAATCTGAGTTTGTGTTCTGAAAGATCAGTTGAAATGCTTCGTATTAATTTACATTTTAAGGCATGATGGCGACGTCAATCAGAAAGTATGTCTTTGCGATGACTCGAGGAATTTGATATATTGAATTTAAATTTGATACACTGCACTGAAGGATAAAATCCAATTAGATTGATTTTGGGGGGATGATTAATGAATATATTTGTCTTGCCTTTTTCAGATCTTATAAAAATTTCTTGTGTAGTAAGCAAATAATTAAGTATAAAAATAATGGTTTTATAAAGTAGTGGTACAGCTTATTCAATAACCAGCTACTCATCTTGCGGCGTCATCCTTTGATTTGGGAAAGTCAAGTGAAAATTTTAGAAGAGGGCCATGAGTTAATATTTTTCTAAACGTCTGGGCATCTGAATAATACTTTTGACAGTTCATTTAATTTAAAATATGATGTTTTATCGTCTAAAATCCATTTGAAAACTATTTTAAATGGCAAAATTGTATAAAAATCCGAAATTTCCGGTCTTTTTAGGGCAATAGCCGTAGCATCGGGGAATTTGTCGTGGATTTTGAAGAGAATATTCATTTAAAATTCAGTTCGCTTCGTGTCATTACATTACCTGAAAAATCACCAGACCGTGAAACTGATCCGCTCAGGGCACTGCCAGGATGCGCAGTGCCCGACACTCCAACTTTCCGATTTCGATAGAGTTGAGTAGCTGGTTATTGAATAAGCTGTGGTAGTGTCAATAGTGGCATAGACGATCTGATAGACGCTGGGGGGGGGGGGGGGCTTTAAATTAGAAAATCATGTGGTCTGTTGTTTGAGGGCAACCATATTCAGGATCTGTGGGCCTCCAGGCTGACCCTGTGGTGCGGGTAAAAACTTAAACATAAATGTTTAAAGTCTATTAATAAATTATAGAAAATTTACGTACGACATCGACGTACCTACACGGGATTTAGAATTTGATAATCTCATGAGATGATACAAATGAGAAGAACTGAACATCACTAATGTGATATACCTTAATGGTTTCAAATACAGAACTTTTCCAAATAAACTAGCTAAAACGATAGTGTTCCATAATTTTAATGGCTTAGTGGCTCATTAATTTACGCCTACATTTCGTACTAATGAAGCTACTTACAATATCTTGATAACTCTGTTGTCTTAACATTCAATGCTGAGTAAAGCTAAAGTGTTATGACTGTTTTCCAACATGAAGATAAAATTTTGAAAATGGCCCTTCTCTACTGCTGTTTGTGGCCATATGTGACAGATATATTCGTAAGGCAATCTCAATATTGGGAAAACGACCTGTAATGTTTTTAAGGTGAGTCTATCCACTAGACTAATGACTTTTGCTCTTCCGTCGTTTTTTAAAATTCATGGTAAAAACTTGGACTGAATCAGTTCATTTCCAAATTGATCGTCCAATTATCGCTTCATTAAAAAGTGTATTTATATTTTTGGGAAACCCAAAATGGTTTTCAATTAGTTTGTATGCCTCAATCCTGTGGCGTAATAATGATCAAAATTGATATATGATAAGAAGGGTTAGCTCAACTTATAGTGCATGGACACAGTCAAGAGATAACAAACGCACGTTTATTTTGCTTTTTCACTGTATTTCATTCTAACATCCTGTGCAATCAGAATTAGCTAACTCAGCATTTTTCATCTCATATTCTTCAAAGTTATCCTGATCCCGTTTTGTTTTTATGAAGCTTGTTAGCGACGCCAGTGCTGAAGCGGCAGGCTGTATTCACATCCAGTCTAGGGTTGCAACACTAACCCAAACTAACCCAAACTAACCCAAATTTGCAACACGTTTTTTTAAGATTGAACCCCAAAATTTTTTTTTCCCAATTAATTCAAAAAATTGAACCTAGCCCCGGAGAGTCGCGTTACAAAGCCCGGCCCCTGTCGTGGGGTCGTTTGAGCGCCACCCGTTCTAGCCAGCCAAACGGAAAAAGCTCGGCAGGTGTTGTACCGAGTGACCAGATTCGCTCATAAAATTAACCGGTTCTTAATTTCGAACTATCAAAAAAAAAATGAGAATAATTATGGCACTATAATCAACCAACTTAACCTATCAAAAAAACACAATCTAAAAATTTAATGGACACTATATTTGCTACTAAATTCTTTTTTTTTGCAAACACAGCAACAATCTATCTGGAGAAAATGGATATACTAAAAATGTGGTTGAATAGACAAATGAATGTTAAACGACTTAAAGTAATTAATGAAATAAATAGAGTACAATATGAAGATTGTACGTACAGAGACCAATTCAGTTGGAAAACCTCGGTTCTATATGCCTTATCACTAAATGCACTAAACTACTTATCAAAGTGATCACTTGGCGCAGACTAAGCTTCTGACAACTAGGTATGCGTGCGCTAATAGCTGCAGTGATGGTGATAATATGCCGCAATGAGCGGACACAATGATTAGATCAAAAAAACTTGAGAAGTTAATAAAAGCACCAGATCAGATTAAAACTATGGTTAGCTTGATTCATATGATAAAAAGATAAAATTCAGAGCAGTTATATCTGCCGAATAATTAATGAAATGAAAAATTAATGAAAAGAATGAAGTTATCCAGCCAGCAGTTATCTTTTAAAATGAGAAAACAAATCAAAGCAATTTGATTAACTGGTCCGATAAACCAGTGAATAAATGTAAATTAAATTAATTAAAATCAATGAGCTACCTCAATTCAATGTTTGATTTATATCAATAAAAGTAAACGAAGATTAAACATAAGACACAATGAAACATAAAACGTATACCCAAATCCCGTCGTCGAACTCTGTCGATGGCCTCTAGTGCGGGAACCACAGCAGTTCTTTAACAGAAGTTCTCGCCCAGCAGAAGAAATTGGTTCATCAAGTAAACCTGGCCCAGCAGAAGAAGTTCTGGCCCAGCAAAAGAAGTTCTGACCCAGCAGAAGACGTTCTGGCCCAGCAGAAGAAGTTCTGGCCCAGCAAAAGAACCCTCACTCGGACTTGAGGGTATATTAGAGGAGATTCGACGGTCTCGGTCTTATGGGACGAACGTGGAAGCCGCTAGTACAGCATGTAGAGCCCGAAAAATCGGTCGTGTTAAAACACAAACAGAAACCGCACAGCAAATCCCCTATCAAAGGGTTGTATTATATCACAATACGCAAAACGTGCAGTTTCTCGCTATACTGGCAAACGTTCCCCAGGCGAGCAAACTCGAAAAGATCCCTCCAACGTTCCGTCTTCCGTCAATTTGCCTTAAATTAAATACGCAACTAGTAATGGGCTGAAAACTTGACGAGTGATTCGATACAAGGAATAATTCTAAGAAAATAAACGCCTTAATTCTCGCTTATTATCATGATAAATGACGGCGGAAGCCACGAATAGTGAGCTAAAATTACATTCTTCCAGAAAGGCTAGGAAATGCTCTAACAGAAATAATAAACCTTCAAAAATCTAAATCGAGAATGAAAAACGCGCGATACGTAGTATTTGGCAAAAACCTTACAAAAAACTGGTCAGCTGTACCGAACGAGAAATATATTTAAAGCAGAGGTCTAAAAACGATCTCCGGAACATCAACCTAGGGTTCTCAAAAGGTAATAGAATATTCAAACTGAAATTAAATTATGGTTCAATAAGTCAAATGCAACGTATTTGCAGGCTAACTGAATTCTTTAAAAACATAAATCGATTCGCTGGCTGTTTACGATAATATAATGCAAATCAAGCCAAGTTAACTTAATAATAAGGTACATACATCGCTTATCAACTAAAATAGATAATCACAATGGATTCTAAAAGCTAATACGAATATATAGCTAATCTATGCTTAAAATATAGGTAATTTTACATTGAGAAAGAGGCAATTTCAAGCGAATTATTAAATTCAGAATTAATAAACCGATGTTTCTTCCTAAATGCGGCATATAAATGAAATTTTAAAATTGGCAAAATCGAACTGTTACAGGGTTCTGCATAATTTCAATAGTTTTGTTTACTTGAGCTGAGATAATTTCTCAAAATACTCTGTATAGCTCCGTGTGTTATGCAAACTTAGAGCAGTAAGATATGATTTTCCCAAAGCTTCTTTGTCCTATGAAATTTCAAGTGGGCTTTTGTAGTATTTGCGCTGCATGGCCACCCAAGCACTACAAGATTAAGTGAATGCCCAGAGGTTGAAGGTACATTGCAAGGTACTCATACTGCTAACTTATTTTCTGTCAGTCTCAACGTTTGAAGACCATTGTACTTTCCGCTTACTGAAAACGTTTTGTCATAAGATTTACCACCGCAGTTCTTAATGTCTTTTTCATTCTCCTTCTAAAACTTGCCCAAGCCTTGAACCATATCTTTAGCTTTGTCGCCCTGAAAGTTACACATCAATAGAGTTGTGTTCCTCTAAATATCTAAAAATCAAAGTGAGCTGATCAACACGACCTTCATCTGAAGTTAAATCTAATGATATACGGAATAGTGTCTTGACTGTTTTATTCGAGATATAACTTCATTGAAAACACTCCCACAATTTCCATGTTTTTTTTACGTGGTTGCTCAAAAAGTCGTCATACTCTGCTATAAGCTCCAGTAGGTCCAGGTAGTTACCATTTCTCCGCGATTCCAATATCTCATGATCATCTCTAAATGCTGCGCCTCTTTTACTGAGAAAGCCTATCACACTTACCAGCGTATCAATCTCATCAGAACTTCTCGGCAGTATTTTGCTGCAGCCTTTGCTTGTCGTGTCAGTTCTTGATCAATACGCACCACTTCTATAGAGCAGCTTACAAAATCAATTACATCATTTAGGTGGTTATTACACATACAACCAGTTATGAGAGTCAGCACAGACCTTGTCGTCAGAAATTATATTTTCGACAAATGGTTCAACATCGAACTAGACTCAATGAATGATCTGTCACAAACTTATGACATCCACATCTTCACGGACGGATCTAAAAGAACCTCAGAAGCTGGCGCAGGTGTTTATATTCCCAAGCTCGACATACAAATGCAGATACCACTAGGTAATTTCAGCACCATATTCCAAGCTGAATTGTGTGGCTTAACGATGGGTGCTGGAAAAGTGACTGAGAAGAAAATCACAAACAAAGATATACTATTCGTCACGGACAGCAAGACAGTTGTACAAACACTTAACAAAATGGAGACCAGAAAGAAGCTTCATGGTTAAGAAAACAGCGCAACCATCGCCTGGAAAAAAAAAGAGCACAATGGACACCTTGGTAATGAAAGAGCAGGCACTCTTGCCAACAAAGCGTCTCATAAAAAACCAATTGGTCCAGAACCAATACTACCACTCCTATGCGACTGCCTAGCTCTCGCCAGACAAGTACATACTCAACTGAAGATACAATGGCCAACGATGGCCGACATAAAGGGATGCGATCTAAGCCGCATACCAAGCTACATACAGACCGTAGGACTGCTGGATTTCTAAAACCTTTCTGGGGGTATAATAGGCCAGCTCAAGTGGCCCAAGTAGGCATATTTATGCCTCACCACCCCCTTCCTTATATGTATCCGTATTCGTAAGCAGTTCTTAGAAAATTCGTGTTTAGGTAGACGTGCAGTAGCATTTTTCCAATCACAGTAACCATCATGAATAAACAGCAAGCGCGTTCAGGAAAATAGTTTGCACATAGCAGAAGACCCATTGATAGGAAAAACAGAGTCATATGTAGGTTTTATCATATCTACGTGTGACTAAAATACTTCAGGACCAGAACTCAACAGCAGTTAATCACTATTTGTTTCTATATGCATTGAACTGCCGATTGAACAAAGTACTAATTTTAACATTAAAACTAAAACTATACACACTAATTTATTTAAACAGGCTCAACTTCAACTATTTGGTTAGAATTTATTCATAAATAATTTATTATTTATGTAGAATCTATCTTTTGAACACTTGAACCATTATGAGCACTATGCAGAAGATGACGAGTGCGCCTTCCTTATATACGACAGCAACGCCTCCTAGATTTGTCTCTTCATTCCGTATGCGCTTTGCGTTTTCGGTCGCCTTTGCGGAACTTCCGTGTAACGAATAGTGGGAGACATTCTGGTCAGGCTGGTCAAACATCCAAACAAACATTTGACACTAACATTAAGTTAAACTCAATGCAAATGATGCACGATCTATTTAATTACTGAAACAAAAAAACCTGATTTTAAAAATTGATGTAGAATTTTCTAAATGAGCAAACTTAATTTAAGTATACTATTGGACGAAATGATGGAATTAGTTCTTTGTTTGCACTGGTCCTCATTTCAGAGATATTGTAAACTACTAGAAAAATTTAAACTACTTATTAGTTATCACCTTGTCCAAAGTTTGAACTTGAAGTTGGAAAATACTATGTAAACACTCAAGATAATTTATATACATCGCGAGCGAATAGCTCAGGCAATTATGAACCTTAGAGTTGCAATGGTTAGCAGATTTTCTAATAGAAATAACCAAGAGGACCATCAGTCTGACAGGTTTTTTTTTATCTCACCTACTACAGTCCACAGGGACGTAGTAGGGCCTCTAACCATAACCTAATCTTCAGACCCAACTCGGAAGGTGCAGTTCACAGGAACCTATTTCTTGGGGATATCTGCTTAAAAAGTAATAAAGTCCACTCTACGATAGATCTGTCAAAATTCTTAGTCAAGTGACTTTTAAAGTTAAACTGTTATAGTGCCTTAAAGTGCTGAGTGAAATTAAAATAAACCAAGAGCTTTAAATAATTATCTCATAAAATCACCAAACCTAACCATAAATTAAAACACAAGACCGCTTTTAAATAACTTTATCATAATATAGGGACTACCTATAAACCATACAAACCATACCTCAACCGAAAGCACATGCGTGTTTTAGTAATCGGATATAGTGTGAACTCAATAAGTCTTTGATCAATGGACGGCATTAACCAATGTTAATGCCAACCAAGGCGTGGCATTACGGATAACTAAACGTGGCAATATAACGCTAAACGGATCATTCGCAGTATTACAATAAGCTCACACTAGAATTTTCCAATAATCCCTTTTAGAATTGGATAACCAGAAATAAAATGCTAAGGACTATCTATCAGTTTTTGTTAGGCTGGAAATCAATATCAATTTCTCTATGAGGTTATAAGAAATAGTTGGAGTAATTATAGCACCCGCACTCCCATACACCTTCAGAAAATACACTCATGCATATGTATGCACAGATGCATATAGATATCCATAAACATAAAATGCAAACACAAATGCGAGGCTACACGGTATCTTTTTGTTCAAACTTTCTTTCTTCAAGTTTTAGAATATTTCAAGCCATTTTTGGATCTACCAAAAAATTCAGCATATGTTTATGTTAAATTCAGCATTTTTTTATTCTGTGATTAATTTGGGAGTCCAAATCGGGCGACTTGGAGAAGATTTTTTTGTAAAGTCTTTTACCCGAATATATCAATAATAAATTGTAGTAACCACATATATTAACTGAGAGTAATACATTTCAGACATCTGCTTCAATGCGAAACAAATCTACCCTTTAAAATTATCGCAGAAATTCAAAAATATTTAAGATGTTTATTAAAACATTGGCCTTTTCTTCTTTGAGACCCAGTTAAAATATTTAACAAATATTTTATCGCTTAGATGTCATACAATAAACACTCCCTTCTCTTTACTTCCTAAACTATAAATACAAAATATAGGAAGTGTCTAGTCAAATGTAAATTTAAGTGAGGAGTTTATAATTGATTTATTGCTTAACCGACTTACCAGACCAAAAATTCAAGTCATGCTAAAAATAAATGAAAGAAAGCAATTTTTACGCTGGAGACATTCCAAGAATTATTTCGAGTCATTACTTCCACTTTTCCTCTAATATCTGACAGCTTTGAGTTATTGTCTCCTTATGTGGCACATCGTTCTGGCAGATGGCACATTTACATCTCATATATCAATCCATTAAAATGATATTTATTAAAGGATATTGGGCCATTTATTTGATGCGTATAGTAAATTGTTAGAAATAGGGGCTAGCATGTTTGCTGCAGGTGTAACCTGTTGAGGTAGCCGGCATGGAAATATTTAATTAATAAGATATTGAACATTATTTTAACGAGTGTTTATTATGGTAAAATGAATAATTGAAACCAGAATTTCTTTAGTGTCTATATTTTGGTCTTGAAAATGGATTTTTTCAGCAGTTTTCACCTTAGCGATGAAAAGAAATGAGAACTCGTCTTCTGAGTAGTCGGTCATACTGCCATCATTGGTATCCAGAGAAATAATAATCAGCTCTATAGTCTCATCAAGTTCCCACATTCCTTTCATTTCCTTGATTATATGCTCTACACATTTACTCCACTCTTGGGAATAGACTTACTTTTAAAAGAGGTGGTATGTCTTGCCACAAAACCTTTAACATGAGCCCAAAATTAATTCTACTGGATTTAGTTCACAGTGGTAGGAGGGAAGACGATGTATTCTAATATTTCATTTTAGAGCCATTCCATTAACCACATATCTTCACATCTGCATCTGCTTATTTAAATTAACTATATCAAGTAGGGAAGACCGGAACAAAATGATCCCCTGGGGACATAATGATCCTTCCGATTTTTTTTTTAAACAATTCGACACGTATGTTCGCATGAATCACAATTTTATCAAGCACACAAGTTTGTCGGCGTGTTTGATATAACGTAAGCACCTCTATAATTATTGAAATTTTTTGTTAATAAATATTGTGTATACAGACATTCAAAAAGGATGCTAATGGAAACCTTTGGCTAATCATGAAGTATTCGAATAATGAACTGTTGCCAGCGCATTTGGCTTTTTTTTACACGTTAAGTAATGGGGCAAAATGATCAATTATGC
Organism: Pissodes strobi; assembly: GCA_016904865.1. Classification (NCBI taxonomy): domain Eukaryota; kingdom Metazoa; phylum Arthropoda; class Insecta; order Coleoptera; family Curculionidae; genus Pissodes; species Pissodes strobi. The sequence continues at coordinate 453,685 of MU181970.1, forward strand.
ACCAGGGTGCAACAATTCTGGGTCATGTTACACCACGCTTTTATTGGATATATTAGTCATTAGAAGACAATCTTGTATTTTAAATTACTTTCAGGGCCAATTAGGGTTCGAACCTCAAGACGAAAACCACAAAGGCAAAATTGCAGGAAGGAAACCATTGCCATTGAAGTTGTTGAAAATGGATGTGTGTACGGACAGCTGCCACAAATTTCGATGTACGAAAAGGGCTGATGGTGTTCTCCATAAACATCTGGTATATTTACCAAAGATCAGGGAATTGAGTTATTGAGGGACATATTTGATATGAAAGCTGGAAAAGACTGGTATGCCCAATTTAGGAAAAGGCATTCGACCTTATCTTTAACGAGTCCAGTTCAGAACCGGCGTACATAGCAGGGGCGCGAGGTCCTAATCAAGTGGTCATTCACACATCATCATCTAAAATTCGAATCGGTGGGCAGAAAAATCTAGCGCATCGTATATTCAACATTGACGCGACTTCGATAAGTACAGTTCCTGGCCATAACTCCAGAATAGTTGCAATGATAGGTAGAAAGCAAGTTTCGAAGATATCATCTGCGAATCATGAAATGTCGACAATTGTTTTTCGCGCAAGGGGATGAAGGAGGAATTGAAGGATGGGGCTTCCCCAGGATCAATAGTTTTCTGCAATTCTAATGGCTGGATGACAATAGATGGTTTTTCGATTTGGTTTGACCACATTTCAAATCACGTAAAACCTACCGACGAAAACAGGCCCCGCTCTACTTACGGGTTGAGGGGGGGGGGCATACTAAGAAGTCACAAATTTCAGCCCTTGGATGTGAGACTTTATATACCCTCATATTTTTTTTATTTCCTTATGTTGGGCACACAAAAAAGGAAAATCCGATACCATAGTAAACCTGTAGTTTTCGCGAAAGACGTTACTCGGAAGTCCATTCCAGAGCGAGGCAGTACTCCAGACAAAGGAGTCTCGCAGCAGCGACGTCCTAGGTGTTCGCAACAGAATCGTATCTTGATGAGAAGCTTGTATCTGACAGGTGTTTCTGTTGGGTGCAACTCTAGGCGGAATCATAAGTGACAGATCGTTCGAACACCTTCCGTAGTAGTATCGATAGTAAAGAGACAGGTCCGCCACCCTTCTTCGATGTTCAAGGCTGTCAAGGTAATTTGTCCACTCTGGGTCATCCACAAGACGGACCGCTCTCCTCTTTATGGAGTCCAATATCTTGAGCAAGAGTTTGGGTGCCGAGTTTCACACATGGGAACAGTATTCCAGAGATGGTTGTATCTGGGCCTTATAGAGCAGTAACAGCTGGTGAGGTGTATACAACTTTTTTGATCTATAGAGTACTCCTAGCTTTTATGCCGCTGCCTTGGTGATTTTGGTGGCGTGATTACGCCAAGACATGTTGTTTCTACGTTGATGCGCGGCAAACTTATGGATGAGCCAGAGTCAGTGTTTGCTCTGTTATTGATAAGTCAGATCCTGCGGTGTTTGCATCAATCAATATGTCGATCGAGCTTTAGAAAACTGGCTAAACAATATCCCTGAGTATACCGTCTTCATGAATTATATTTTAAAAGTTACACCACTGGGTATCGTCCCATTTAATAGGCATATCTTCTCAGATATTAACTTTGTATATGCTGATGTTTCTGAAGAAGCTCCTCTCGATATGTCTATTACAACATAAAATCCAGAAGACAACTATCAAGAACTAGAAGCAACTAGTCCCCAGAGTAATGAAGAGCCTATTTCTGGGACCAGCAAAGACTCAAATTCAGATAACAGCCAATATTTCCTTATTGGCACCAGTGAGAACATATCATTGGACAATCCTTTTTTTAATAAAACAGCAAAAGCGAAAATTTTAAGAAGAAATGCAAACAAAACCAAGAGAAAGACGGTCATATTAACCAGTAGCTCCTATAAGAATGAGCTAGAACAAGAGGTTTAAAAGAACCAAGATGATCAAAGAAAAAAATCAGAGAAGCAGGTGAAACATAAGCAGGTGCGTAAGGAAGATGGCAATGATAAATATACGGAGCACTCGACAGAGAAAACGATCCTTAAAAATAACCCTGAAAATAAAGATGAATGGACTTCAAGTTCTGATGTTTCCGAAGAAGCTCCTCCCGATCTGTCTATTATAGTCCAGTAACAACAAGAAAAATAACTAGAGGTTCAAAAGAAACAAGATGTTGAACTGTAAAATATCTGAGAAAAAGTTGAAAAATAAATCGGTGCCCAAGGAATAAAGCAATGATAAAGATGCAGCGAGCTTAAAAAAGGAAGTCGATCTATACAAATAAATCTGAGAAAAACAAGGACGAATCGACTTCAAGTTCTGATGTTTCCGAAGAAGCTCCTCCCGATTTGTCTGTTACAGTCTATTACAACAATCTTGAGCGTAACAATAAGAAAATAAACAAGAGGTTGATTCAAAAGAAATAAGAGGCTGAAAGAAAAAATCTGAGAACAAGGTGAAAAATAAGCCGGTGTGCAAGAAAGAGGGCAATGATAAAGATACGGGGCGCTTAAAAAGAAATACGATCCTCAAAAAATAAATCTGAGGAAAACAAAGAGGAATCGACTTCAAGTTTAATAAATTACAATTTATTACAACAGTGTTGAGTGTAACAACGAGTTTTGATGTTTCCATAGAAGCTTCTCCCGATCTGTCTATTACAGTTTATTACAACGTCTTGAGTGTAACAATGAGAAAAAGAACAAGAGGTTCTAAAAACAAGATGCTGAAAGAAAAAAATCTGAGAAAAAGACGAAAAATAAACCGGTGTTTCCGAAGAAGCTCCTCCTGATCTGTCTGTTACAGTCTATTACAAGAGTCTTGAGATTAGCAACAAGTAAAAGAACAAGAGGTTCAAAAGAAGCAAGATGCTGAAAGAAAGAAATCTGAGAAAAAGGTGAGAAATAAAACATACAGATACAGCCAGCTTAAAAGAGAAGGGGTTTCTTAAAAATACATTTGAGAAAAATAAGGACGAATCGACTTCAAGTTCTGATGTTTCCGAAGATGCTTATCTTTATCTGTCTATTACAGTACATTAAAACAGTCTTCAGCGTAACAAAAAGAAAGAGAATAAGATGTTCAAAAGAAACAAGATGCTGAGAGAGAAGAATCCGAGAAAAAGGTCAAAAATAAACCGGTGCTTAAAGGAAGAGGGCAAGATAAAGATATGGCGCGCTTAAAAGGAAAAACGATCTATAACAATAGATCCGAGAAAAATAAGGACGAATCGACTTCAAGTTCTGAGTCGGAAAAGATCCAGAGTGTTTGATTTGTGGCGAATCATATAGCAACTTTGTAAGAGAGGATGGATGAAGTAAATAGAGTGGATGTCTTCAGTCGGCACACGAAGCATGTTCAGTGGTAGAAGAAATTGAACATGATTTAATTTGTGATTTCTGCCGTTACAAGCCTTTGCCAAATAAAGTATGTGACGTAAAATATTGCAGGGGGTTAAGCATTTGGTTCTTCTACTAGTTAGCTCAATGCGCCCTACCGTATGTGTTCATATATATATTTTTAAATATGTTCATATTTCTTTTGAAATAAACAAATTAAACACACATTTATGGCTTTAACTATACGTGAGCGGTCTTGCCCCACTAGACAGGACAAAATGAGCATTTGGCAATTATGTACAAAGTTACAATTAGAATTAGTGATCTAAATGTCAGTATAAGCAAGATAAAAGTCTGTTTACCTCCATCGAATTTGTAATTATGCAGCTTTAATAAAACTTCAATTACATCACGTCAAATTTTAGGGGGATCATTTTGCCCCAGTTTCCCCTAACTTCTGTTTAATCATATCTACTTTATATGGTATCGGATAATATATTTTTTTCTCTAAGAAAGAGTTGGTAATTTATCAATTTCCCAAGGGTGCTAACCAGCGTTGTCCATAATGATAACTGACTGAGGAAGAATAAGGTCCAGTATTTGTGAACACATTTCAAAAATTTTGGCAACACCAGTTGTTAGGTTTTGGTATTTAAGGGTATTGTAAGCGTTAAGAATAATAACTTTTTCATTTATAGACCGAGCACCTTGAGTAATTTTTTCACGACAGCAAAGTCAGATATGTTAGCCATGATATGTTTTTCTTTAAGCCATTTACCCATTAATATAAAGATTGTTATTGGCAGGTGTGTGAGCAATCATGTTTCTAATAGCCAAAACAAGATTTTAAAATAGGACCTTTCTCGGCTTCCTGGAAGGTTTGTTTTGAAAATAACTAGTATGTTACATGGATTCAATAAGAACAAGCTCTACCTTGTTTAAATATATGCTTCTAATTAATTTTTGCGTTAACATGATCGTATATACAACGCAAGAAAACATCCGAACTTTAGAGATTTTGTTCTAAAGAGAATTTAAAAACAAAAAGAAAATTATTGACTGTTGAAAGAACATACTGCATTTAATAGAGCGAATGTCGATTGATATTTAACAGAACTAATTGTCAAAATAATCGTTTGTTGACATTATTATTACTATATTTTGTATGCGTATTTTTTTCAAATATCATAACATCACTTGTACAAATGCCCATACATTTCCAATCGTTTTCCATAATATTTTTGTGGGGATTAAGTCCTAATTATTTTTACAAGTCACAAGTCCCGGTTTAAAATGGAAAATGTCAGACACAGTATTCCGGGGATGTTCTAAAACCCATCAAATTATGACGGAAGAGCCTTAATTTCAGCAACGAAATATTCTTAGCCGCCCCTACATTTCATGCCCGCGGGATAATTATGCGGGATTGGGATTTTCGATGATTTGGTTTTGTTTGAAATCAAATAATTTAGCCAAAAAAATAAATAATTATGGGGTAAATTTTAAGTTGAACTAAGATAGTAATGTAAAGCAATCAAATTAAACCAAATACATTGATTAAAATTGCGACAAAATTCAATAATTCTCAAAAAATTACCATTAAGTTTAGATAAGGCTATATCTAGACTAAATAGGATGCTACATTTTAAAAAGCCGTGCTTTTCAAAAAATTATTTGGAAACTTAGATGTTCTGTAACTTTCGTGATAACCCGGTAGGTATTTTTATTACATAAAAAGATATTTCGGTCTGAATAGAATGATGAAATATCGTATTACTTGTTAAACCGACTCCACAATCACTCAACAAATTCACCACAATTCCTATTCATTCTGGAACAAAAATAGCGTAATATGTCTTCTGCTCGGAACCAAATCCAAAACAATCGAGGCAAAACAAGTGCAGCTTCCAAGGGACAATATTTCAAAACATTTCAACTTTTGTTTGACTCCATTAAACCCTTTTCTTTAACCACCCGCTTTATATCTCACACGGACGTTATAAATTGCGCCCTGTATTGTGTTCGGTTAAAAGAGGCTTTTTCCTTATGTCTGTTTTGATTTTATGAATGGGGGCGGCAATAAGTCATTTTAATTTGTTGAGGTGACGCTAGGAAAAACTAGTGATTAATAAACTTAAGTATAGACTTAGATAAAGAAAAAACAACTATGTACACCCACCGGCAAAAGTATTGCATCCCTCATTTGTCTGGGTCGTATAAGGTAATAACAAATTTTTGGAGAGGGTGGTTTGAAGAGTTGTAGAACGAATTATCACCCATAAAAGGCATAGTGCTAGTTTTAACATGCTTTAAATTAATATTTTGGAAGACATGCCGACAAAGGGATAAAATTAAACTAAAAACATTTGCAACAACGACATGCATTTATCTCGATAAGCGGTCTATATGCCTGGTCCACTCAGCGGTGATAGTATTATTTATAGGTGTGGATCCTAGAGTAGACAGTTGGGCGAAGGAGCCACTAAATTTTCTAATAAGAATATATCGATGATTTTTAAACATTGAAATTAGGGTAGTAACATTTGGAAAAATACTTTTTCTAGGAATGTTGAGAAGCCTGAAAGGAAATTACATAAACTCAACTCGACCTTGACTTTAGCATACCAAAAACGTCAAAGATCCTAATTAAACTATTTACTTAAATATTACTGCCTAGTTCCTTCTCTTAAATAATTTTAAATTTTAAACAGTCGGCATTTTTAAAGTTCTGACTATGTAACTCATTAAATAAAGATTATCCTCCTTATAAATTAATCCCATGGTAGCGATAATAACAGTGGACAAATAAACAGTTTAAATGGATTAAAAATTAAATCAAATTAAATTGAGCTGTGAGGAAAATATGTATTAAGTGAAGACATGCAGGGTAAATCGAAGTGAGTTCGATTCGGTAGCCTGCCCACTCATACAGTCACTTAACGGGCTGCTGGCTCCAATTAGTGCTTTGCTGCGCCATGTAAAGCTACACGTCACTCCATGTGGGTCAACATCAGTGCGACAAAAGGAGTCTCAAACTGGCAGGAATAAACCTTGAGAAATTCTCTAGTGTAGACCGGGCGCAGGAAGGACCTTAGTTTAATTAAAAATAATTTTAACTATCTAATATAGAAACACAAAGATATAACATATCTTTTGAAAATATGCAACAGTCTGATTTTGCCACTATAAAATATTATAATTTTTTTATCTGCTGCATTTAGCAATAAAAGATTCTAGAAAGTATCCGGAATTTCATATTTTTCCTAATTTTAATATATTTCTTTTTCGTAACATTCCAAGACAAAAGTAATACCTCAAGTACGTTCTCCCGTTAGTAGGATACGGTCAAAATAGCATGGCAACACCATCTGTTAAACATTGTCGATTGTAAGCAGGCCTAAGATTTGTGAATTAATGTCGCAAGTAGAAAAAAGAAAAGAGGTGAAATTTTCTATAGAAAAGGTGAAATTGACTGGACTCGAAAAAAGCGCAGTATATGAGACAATAAAGAGGGTAAAAATGGCACAGATATGAGGCACAGACCAGTTTCGAGAACACCGAGAAGAACATGTTACAGTCCATATTCCTAAATTTACCAGTAAAGTAATGGAATGGGGATTAATATATTAGCTTGGTACTCCACCTCTCTGTATGCTTAATGGTACCATTAATAGTGCAAAGTATTGTGGCAATCTAGAAGATTTTCTTCTCGAAACAGCTTATGCTTCCAGAAGGATGGCTTATTCAACAGTATAATGCACGATGCCATACTTCTGTCTATATTTATGCTTGAATGCAAGAACACCAATTGACAACAAATCCATAGCAGCCAGATTTACCAGATCTTAGTCTCATTGAAAACCTTTTATGGTGATTTACAAACATTGATGTAAAACGAGTAATGCCACAAAGTAACACAGATTTGATTAGGTCAGTTTTACACATGGACCACCATCACCGAACATTATGACGGTGACCTAGTTTCGGGTGTATCTGGACGTATAGTGAAGCGTTCAAAGATAAATGGAGGTTGTATATATAAATGAGATGAATTATTTGTTGTAGTTTTATAATTCAAGTAATAAAATTTTAAACCGAAAAATTATAATTATTGTATTTTCTTTTTCCGGATATTTTCTAGACAGACTATATATTTTGTGGTAAGAATTATTGAGTATTAACATCTTCGGGTAATTAATTATAAATTCATTTATTTGATTTGTTGTCAATGAGTTTAATGGACTTTCAGTTGCAGCATTTATTTATATTAATTAGTTATACATACCATTAATAATACATATAACGTATTAGATTTTGTAACACTGTTGTCGCCGTCAGTGGCTATTCTGATCATCCTTTTTCTTATGTTGTCCTCCAGCATTTTGTTACTGTCTTTATTTTAGTGGATAATCTATTGGCTCGCTTAGGTTTATTAAACTAAAATAAGATATTGTGTTTTTAGTTTGACTTTGCTTAGTTATATTACAATAATTATGTTTACTTGCAGTTCTGTATTTAAGATCTGAGTTAATAACCTACCTTTGATCCTCGTTAGATCGGTCAAATTCATATAGTAGTCTCGGTTTGAATATTTTACTTCTATCCTCAGGCGGATATGGCTTTAACTCAAGGTCACTGATTAGCTTTGAGATACTGCTGCTGCTTTATTATTTACCTGTTAATTCGAGAATAATTGTTAGTTATTACATTTTTCTTTCCCTTCAATAGTAAAAACTAGTACTGTTGCTTATTTTCTTCTAAAACTTGGTGATCTCTGCATAGATTGCTCAATGTTGTTTCTTCTCATAGTGTTCTAGGGATTTAGGGCGTATCCCTCACATATTTCCCCGTGGTTTTCCCTTATTTTGCCATAATTTTCTCCCAAACGCCAATGTTTGTTTTCCTTTCTTATGTTTTAGTGGATTTTGAGGTTATTTTGTATTGTATTGGATTTCTACTTTATATCTATCTTCTCAAGTGGCATGATGTAAGTTTTGTAATATTCGATTAGTAGCCTTGAATATTAGTAATGGGATATTTTTTCCTAATTGTTGCTGTTGATTAGGGTTTGTTCGGACTTATGATTTCGTTTAGGAATATTTCCTATTATTTATTGAAACATTTAATTTTAGCTCATTAGCTGTTTGCTTCCCCAGTCGTTCTACAATGATTAGTTTTCGTTTATTATCTTCCTCCTCGTATCGACTGTTTCTTCATTTCGATACGCGCTCTAGGAACTTCGATTTTTTCCTTAACTGACGTTTTTTCCCTCTAAATTCCTTGGAAGTTGCAAATGCAAATTGATTTAAACCGATGATCTCGTTCTCCTTGAAATTCTTACCGAGAAGAGAAGAAGTGATTTGCTGAAAGTGTAGTTCTGGGATATTGGATTGAGTCTCTAGTTTGTGTTTTGACACGACCTTTTTATCGATATTTTAATACTGCACAAGAGGCTTTCCGGGCTCACTTTATAAAACCTAGGCAGTTGATCCCCCCGGCAACCCTCCAACTCAAGAGAGGGTTTTACTACAGGGGCCAGAAGACATTACAAGGTTTCACTACCGGGTCCCACTACAGGTTTCACTACAGGGTTTCACCTTTGGGCTTCCTTTCACCTTTTGGGCGGAGGACACTCATTTTCGAGCAGGTGACTCACCTCAATGCTGAGCTTCCAGCCTTTTCAGCAGCAGACCTTCGGATCTATCGTGGTATCGTTCCGATTATTTTTTTGTAATGAATTTAGCACTGTTGATCGAGCTTCCAGATAGCTTTATTAATTTTATTAATTCATTTATTTTCCGGCCGATTGATTTAGTTATTGTGGTTTTCCTTATTAACTGATAATATTATTATTACTGCATTTATCATTGGTGCAGCTACTAATTGATGCATTTAGATTTACATATCTGTATTAATCTTAAGTAAACCAAAGTGATCACTTCGTATAGTAGTACTTCGAGTTTTTAGGTATAAGGCATACAGTACCGAGTTTACCAATAGAATTGGTTTCAGTACAATCATCATATTGTACAATAATCATTAATTATTAAATAGTTTTATGTGGTCATTAATTTGTTTTTAAGTTTCACTGTAAGAATGTTGCTGTTTTAAATTTAAAAAATAAGCCTAGAAGCCAATAGATCGAACCGTAAGTTAAGATGTTTCCTTGTTTCCTTGTTTAATAACACCAGCGGAGCATTTCCAGTTTAGCTAGCAGAACTGGTGGCGCTCACGAACTCCACACCTGAAGCCGGGTATTGCACACATTACTCTGTGTTAGGTTCGTTCTAATTAAAATCCTTTCCTTTTTAAAATTAATAAGAAAATAGTCTTGCAAAAGGTAACTTCAATTTACATTAAATACTTTTATGATACGATATTGCCGGTAATATATGAAATTATTAATGGTAAGGTGATTGCCAATATGTCTCATGGTAAATTATTAAGACTACTATACCTGAGGGTCAAAACTACAACGATAATACCTCGATATCGAAAATTTGAATTTTATCTCCCTACACGTTTATGAGAGATGACCACAGTACACTTCGGAGCTGTACCGCTGATACCGGTTGGGTACGTTATTATGAAATAGTTAATATTTTAAATTTTAAGATATAAGTTTTGAGTTCAAAATAGATATGTTATGTTCTAATGTAAGGTAAAGTCAACATCTCCCAAATAAATCTACCAGTGAAAGAGAAGAAAGTATATTTCTGGTTTTGGCAGCGTTTACAACGTTACAGGTGGCAATTGTGAGGTACTGGCAGTCTCTAAGCGGACGATTTTATCCATTTATGGCTCTCTTAAGATGTGGATTCATGTTCAAGTATTATCACCCTAATCTAGAGCATTTTAGATAACTTTGGCTCTCTAAGGATGGGCATTATCATCCATAAGGATAAAATTGGGACCGTTTTCTTATCTTGGTGCCTGAATTTTTATTTCCTTTTATTCTTTTGTAAAAATAAATTCAGTTTTATTGTTACATTAATGTTCGAGATCTTCTGTAAACTTAATTAATTTATAATTAATTAAACTATTTCTATGACGCGTGAAGCCCTACAATTTTTTTGTTTTTTACGGTTTTTTTAAACGTATCGGTAACTAGAGTATATCTAGTTAATATTGCATCCTAATGGACTCGGAAGTATAAACAGAACATGCTCATACTGGGATTTCGAGTAACAGATTATTTAGTGTCAATCATTATTTGCTTTATTTGTTTTATAACTGATAATTATAAATAATTATAAATAGTTATATCCATGGCTTTTCAATCCGGTGATTGTACTTTACAAATCGCACTAGGTAAACGTATTGCTATGAATTGGATAGTTGTTTTTATAACTCTCCTTTTACGAGTTGCCTTTTGCTATACGGTAGCAGTGTTTAAATAGTATGCTCAGATATCAGTCCAAGTGAAGCAACATTATTTAGTGTATTTATACGAGTAAACCATTTTAAGTATTTAATGAGATATTATTTCCTTAGGTGAATTATTTATAATTTAATAGTTACCAGGCATAACTGTAAGTAGCACCAAGCACCGTGTGTACTACTATAATTACTTTTCAATTTAATTCCATTTACTTGACATCAAACCATTGAAATTTTTGTCTTGTAACGAACCAAACCTAATTTCTGTGCACCTATTTATCTGTTTCATTTGCTATCTTTAGTATTAGTGTTCCAAGAAGGAAAGTCAATAACAAGTATAGCTAATTTCAATTATTGGGGCTCCATAATCTGAATGGTTCTGATTTACTTGTCTTTAATTGACTTAACGTCTGATTTATTTGGTTAATATATTTTTTATTCGGTTTACTTTGTTGCGAAACCTAAGCAGAAACCAGTTCAATATTACAATTTGGAGACTCTCTGACTTATGCCGTATGGAAGTTTGTGCATGCTGCCGAAGGTTCCAAACCCCAACATACTTACTTTTTAAGTTTTAATAATAATTAAAACATCTAGTCGAAATGCTAATTACTACATTTTCAAATAAATATACAAATTAATCACATTCTACATTGACTCATAGAAAAGTAAAAAAAAATGCTAACGACAAAAGTTGATGACAAATCTGAAATACAAACTTACTATTACACATTAACACTTCAAATGAAACGCGCAATTTTGATTAAATACATTACTACATTTTTTCAAAAGAATGGATGCATGAAAACAATTTAGTCCTAAAACAACCAAGGTAATGATAGTACATAAATAAAGCGTCGAAAATTTCTTGACGTCACCTAGAGCTTCGGCTTTAGGCTTTAAGGAGGTGTATATAGAACCATACTCTAAAGCAAGAGTGTTTAAGTAAACAAAAACATTTCATCATTTTCGCTGGGCCGTCGGCGTCAATTAGCCTGCAAATATGATGAAATATGCACTCGCTCAATCCATGCTCTTTGGCTTGACATTATTTTAGATCCATGTATGTAAAATGAACTCAATACTATTTTTCTTCCACATTTCTGCTTATAATTTAATAATAATAATTTAATTTAGTTTTTGAACTACTACTATCCCAAATTAAAACACTAACGGGGGCCTAGAATGTGACATTCGAACACGACAACCCTTTTTCTACCATCTCCTCGTCCATAATGTATAACCCTTCTTTCTGGACGCGATTGCGAACATCCCTTTATTACAGTGGCAGCACCCTTAAGACTTTTCACCCTCGTTGTACCCGAAAGGGCTACTCCGTGCACCTAAAGTAATTATGAATGTGATGAATTCAGGGCTCCTTTTCAACTTTAATACAGTTAAAACGCGTCCTTGTTCTCTTAAATACTTAAAGTAGGACTTAATTATCACCGGTAAATAAAAAGGCTACCTAAATCTACTTAAAATGGGAATCAGAAAAACAAAATTGTATATGACGATGACTTGTTAAGTTTCTTTATATTTTTCTTACTCTTATTATTTTGTTTTTATTATTTTGTATAGGCATTAATAGATATATGTACAAACCAATAGCAGAAGAGCCTTCATATGGAATCTATGGCGCAAAACTTAACGAGTGAATGAGCTAGTTTTGTCTATACTGTAGATGTAAAGGAATAGTTTATAAAATGAGAAAATAAATATCAAAATTATTTGTGTTAAACACAAATAAGTTTATAAAACGTACGTTTTTTTTTATTTCGCTGTTTCGGTTGTAAGTTAGTACTATTGGGATGCATTTTGGCTCAAGCAAAATTTTTAGAAAACATGCTCCTTTACATATTGATCCCAGCCTATTATAATCTGGCTAGTACGAAGTAGTTGATTGCACGCAAATAAATACAATTTCGCAATTTTAGGAACGGGTGTTAGTTTAGTATTATTTTCCGGCTTTATAGTTTGGAAAACAAATCCCCCTGTGCCCTTAGGCTATGGGCCTCGGTCGCTTCTGCCGATTGAGCTGACGTATCAAGGAAGCCCGCATGAATTTCGCGTGAAGCCAGGCGCAAATTCAAACACGGCTAACTTGCGCGAACTTTGGAACTTGTGCACATATCAGCAGGGAGCACCAGGCCGCTTAATTTCCAAGAAAAGAGGCTCACCTTTCCGGTCTTCCAGATCCCCCGGGCGTACCCGGATTTTGCCGGACTTTACACACAAGTGCAGGTGTTGGCCTCAGTTCCTTTGAATTATTTATCTAATGCAAAGGCCTTTTGTATCAGAAAATATAGCGTCGAACTAGAAACTTGTATTTAATTTTGAATTACTGAATGTTGCAGTATATTTTACAAGTGAGAAGTGAGTGGAATTAAACTATCCGCCAAGAAATACCCAAACCTATACTTCCAGTGTTTGACCGAAATGTGGGAGAGACTAGACAAGATAGACTTTGGTACGGGCCTGAAAAGAAATCCGGCTGCATTATCGGACTGTATCAAGTAACTTGAGTTTAGGTTTTTGAAGTGAAAACTTCAACAAATTTTTCCATGGTAGTGAATAAGACTGAACTGTCAGCTTAAACGCGTCAGACGTCAGATTAACGGTAACGCTCATTCGGGGAATTTTTTGATATTTAGCATTTTTCTCGAAAGCTGCAAAGTTGAGTTTTAGAATTTTGCACGATTTTAGGCTACACTTGGGGGCAGCCAACGGTCAATTGTTATTATATGCAGAGATGATCGATAATGGCTAAAATTTTTTTTCGCGTAGATTTCGTTTTGCTGGTTTCTTATATGTACTAATTTTAGAACGTCGCGCCGCCATCCGATGACAACTAAATCGTGTAATTAATTAGAATGGGCTACATCAATATTCTGAATTTCTATTTTCGAAATCGGTTAGAAAATTGTTGGATGTGACATCTGACATGTGAGTCGTTTTTCGATTGGCGAGTCGAATCTCTTGAAGTGGGGGATTTGGAGGAAGTTTCTTTGCCTTGTACGTTGGTTTCCCGATTTTTCACTAACATCACTCAACGTCGCGTCCGTCTGCTGTTAGTAGCAACAGTGGTTGGTGTCAAATGGAAATTTAATTGATTTTACCTTTTGTGGGATTTTCCAACCAACCCTTTTTTGGAGTTTCAGGCCTTACCGTTGCCCTACCATTGGTTAGTTGTTTGTTGGTACTTTGAACTCACTCCCTAATGGGATTTTAGTACTGCTTTTGTCAGGTGAGTTGATTCTGTTTTTTAGTGTCTCCCATTCCGAGAAAGAGAGCTACGAGAATGGCCCCTAATTTCGTTTTAATTTTTCTTACAGATGCTTTTCTCGTCCACCTTTTGAGGCAGCCTAGCGATTTCGGCGCTGAGTAGATAACATGCCATTCACTGGTAAAAGATCGACTTTATTATTTTTGTTCTCTGATTGATCCTTGGTATTTTATTATATTTGCTCTGAGTTTAAATATTCTTTGGTTATGAAGTATATGCGGAACCTTGAATATATTGATGCAGATGTTCCCAGGATTTGGCCCACATAATCCCGCCCCTGGCAACTCCTGTCAGGCAGTCCCGACAGACGGCAGGAGCGCACCAGTTCGTCGTACAACTAGAAACACCTAGAACATCGCTTTACCAGAACTCCTTTGTCTGGCGCACTGCATCACTGTGGAACTCACTTCCAGGACATCTGTTTCCCACTAATTACAACCTACAAATATTCAAGAACCGTGTCAATCAACATCTTCGCACACACACCGCTCGTCGAGCGCCATAGGATCTACCTTTAGTGTGTGTGCCACTGCCATAAAAAAAAAAAAAAAAAAAAAATATGCGGAACCTTGAATATATTGATGGTTCGCAGGATCCTACCGACGAGTTTTTCTATCAGCTACTCTTAAAACTGAGGAGTCAAGTTTTTTCTGCTAGTCTTTTTTTGACTGGGATATCTCCTGCTATCTGTAGAGTCCTTCTTCAATTGAGGAAGACCCTTGTGTTCCTACGTGCAGTTCCTCATGTTCAGTGAATGTGAACGCTTCCTTCAGAAAGCTGCCTGAGGAGTCACCCTTAAACCTTAAACCGTGAAAAATTTAGATTTAATGTATATGTATATATTTACGATCAATTGTTGGTTAGTGTAAACCCAGTTAGTCCTTCATTTTTATCTCTCTTCAAATGTAATTTAAATTTCTCTCTCTTCAAATGTAATTTTAATTTAATTTTTTTTCACTTTTCAGTAATAATTATATCTTTCTGAGGAGGCAAAATCCTTTGTTGTTTTGATATCCTTAATATCTGTTTAATTGTGTTTAACCTAAAACAAGTCTGATTTTGGACTGAACCTAAGTATCTGGTCAATTTTGTTTAAATAAAAAAAAATCCAATTTTCTTTTATTGGATCAATTGACTATTTTGACAATATTACAAGTCGTACTATTTTTCAGAGCTGTTTATGTTGAGATACCTGTAACTAGAGTAGTACTATTGATATTACGACCAAATGGACTCTGGGATGATCATCTTTAGGGGGTTAATTTAGCAACTGATTATCTAATATTTAATATTATTTTTACTTGTTTTATAACTGGTAATTACTAATGGTTATACCTCGCCTATTTTACTTGCCTTTCTAACCAGTGTTTACTGGCAATTATCTCGTCTGACTCATTGCATATCAGGTAAATTGTTTTTTTTTGTGTACCGTAATAGGTAAACGTACTAGTTATTAGTTAGTCTTATGGTAAACGACATAATGAATATTTCGTTTTGCATAACGATAAGCTAAAAGCGCCTCTCAATCCATTATTTTTTTTTCGTATTGGTACGATGCCATTTTATGGTAATAAACCAATTTTCTGTTTATCTATCTACCTATTTCATTTAATTATCTTTTAGTAACAGTGTGCCAAAAGTGAAGTAAGCAGTAATTATATTTAATTTGTATTATTTGGGATCAATAATTGAATCGTTCTGGACTATCGATTTATTCTTATTATAATAATAATAATAATAATAATAATAATAATAATAATAATAATTATTCTTATTATTATTACTATTATTATTTTCATTATCATTTATGTTTAACTTATTTCATTATTGTATTATTGGTAAATTTCTGGTGTCCACCGCATAATTTATTTTGTGGCGTAGCCTAGGCCAAAACGAGTGCAATATTTCAACTTGGGCATTTCCCGACTTGTGCCGTCTGCAAGTTGGTGGCGCCTTAAATAAACACCCCTCCCCCTACTCATCGATATTTGAGCTAGGGCCTAATTTGTACGCTTAGACGACAACTCGTTCTGGCCTGCGCCTCGGTAATTACAAATTTTCTGAATTTTAATTTTACATTTTTAATTTAACTTTATTCACTCACAGTTTCTTCTAACCTAAAGTGAAGGTAATTAAATAAAATTAGAAGGCATGGATATGATGATTTCCGCATCTTTAACCCTGCGTTACTCGCGCGGGGTGTTCTGAACACCTCACGCCTACAAATATATCAATAACTTTTAAATAAAATCGGTCAGGATGCCCCACCCCTGTCTACCTGCATGAACTTACTCCCACTAGCATGTCGTACTAGCAGACCAGTGTGCGTTTGATCGTTTCAGAGCTAGAACCTGCTTGGGGTGACGCTGACACCCCGCGAGTAATTGTGTAATATTATTTACCTGAGAAACTTAGATTAAGGTAAGCCAATTACTATATTTTTTATACATTTTATGGGTAATTACTTGTATCATTTACATATTATGGTATTTCTTGTATACCTAAATAGAAAATTTCTTTTCCGGAAACATTGACCCTTGGAAAAGGGGACAAGATCGTCTAATTTGGATATTTGTAAAAGTAGAAACGGACGATGAGCCGGCATCGGAAGATGAAATAAACAATATCGAAAGGGAGTCAGAAACGGAAGCCAATGCAGAAGTTTTCAACCATGAGTCTGAGAACGATCAAGAGACAACAACAAATGCAAAACTATTTGTAAAAATGCAAGAAAAATATGTGCTTAAAACATATGAATTATGTGTGCAATTCTTGCTGGATAATGCCTTTAACTATGTCCCGTTTGATTTTTCTTTTGTGTTAATAATAGTTTTAAGTGAGTTTTTGTTTAAAGTTTGTATTTACTGTATTTTACATTCGGCCTTAACTGTACCACTATTTTGTTAAGAAGAAATAGGTTCTAAATAAAATATTTATAAAAAAATAAATAAATAACTATGTTTACGAGCGAGATTGTCTCTAAAAAATATAAATAAAAAATATCAGATACAATAGTTGAGGTGCCTCAGGGTAGCATCAGGGGGATCTCTATTATATGCAAACTACTTGAATGATTGCCTAACAGTGTTTTAAATACGCAAACCTCACTTATAAGGTGTGCAGATGATACATATTTAATATGTCCGCCAGAAAACATACCAGGCTTGATATTGATAACAAATCAACTATTAATAGAATCTGAGGATTGATTTTTTGACAGCAATTTAGTGCTAAATAAAACAAGACACAATTTATAACTTTTAAGGCTCAAATATTTAATAATGATGTCGAAATCCTGATTAATTGGAGTCTAAAAGTGACTATTTTAAAAGTATAAAATTTTTGGAAATTGGAATAAGGATATTAAATATGTTTCATCAAAACTAATTTCCGTTAACTATGCCTTGAGAATACTTAGAAATTACTTAAACTTTGAAACTTTAAAGAATGTTTATTTTGCTAATGTCCAATCGGTTCTTCGCTTCGGAATAACCTTTTCGGGTAGTGGGATCAAAGCGGAGAAGGTGTTTGGGTTACAATGAGTCTTGCAGAGGCAATTTTAGGAAAAGTAATATGTTAGCTGTATAGGGCTTCTATATTTATGAATGCTTCTACAAAAATATAAATTTTTTGGTCCACATTCGCTATCCGACAAGATATCTGAACTAACAATATCTCAACACGTAAATTGACCCTTTTTGAAATAAAATCAATATTTAAATGTATCCAAATTTGCACCAATTTAACTGACGGTAACGGTTTTCGATGTACCCATGCTGGGACATCGAATTTGTAACCCGCTGTAAACATTGGAACAATTGGGTTCAAAACATTACACGTAAACACTATCGTACCTTCGCCGCTCCGCTTAAGGTTACCGGTTGTTCAACCTGATGAACCTTTGCCTTATTATTTGTTGGCTCCTCAGCGCTGCTGAGAAAAAGCTCCTTACTGTCACGTCCTAAACCAGTATGCCTCTGCTATCATATTGGGCCATCTAGCCCGTCATTTGGGACATCCCGGAAGTGGGAATAATTCAGTCCAGATTCTGTATCAATAATTCCTTTGGTCTTTATTAGTACTTTCTCCTTTTGTTCTCTTGCTCAGGGTCGTACGAATATAGCCTCTTAAGCTCCTCGTGAGGATGATTCGTGACGTTCTCAAAAAACTTGGCACCCTCTCCTCTGATATACTTCCTAAGCTTCATCCATCCGATATCAGCATGTGTGTCAGCAGGGTGCATTGACAGCTCTTTTTAAGGTCATGTTTTCAATTGCAGCCAACCTGTGTAAACGAGTCTTAGCAGCTACGCCACCCCACACTGACGAGCAGTATCATTTTAATTATTGCGATTTTTGAAGAAGGATGCATCTTACTCTTTCGTCCTATAGTAGGAATAGTTGATTTAGAGTTCTCTTTACTTTAACTCTGGTTTTCATCCAGTGTAGATGCCACCTCTATCCATAATGACTCCCAAATACTTGGCCTGAGCACCCCAATTTATAGGAGTTTCGTTAACTCTTATGCATCTGCTCGGCCTTCTATGCTTTCTACGAAAGAAATAGGTCTGAGTCTTTCAGCATTCACTTTTACCCTATTCCTAGTGGTCCAGTCTATGAAATCATCCATTGCAGTCTGAAGCTCCTCATTTACGGTTTCATGTCTTTCGCTCTTTACCAAGAATGCAGTATTATCTGCGAAAAGGCCCATTATACCCCTGTTCATATAAGGTGAGAAGTGGCCCCAACACCGATCCCTGCGAGACGCCTGCTCCCACTGGCCTAGCTGTCGACAATGCGTTTCCTACTTCTACCTGAAGGTTCTTTCACTCAAATAACTATGCATCAGTTTACAAATATATGTTGCGATGTTAAGCCTGATCATTTTGCTTATAAGTCTTGAATACCAAATTTTATCGAAGCCTTTTTCTGTATCAATAAATATTCCTCCTACTCCCATCCCATTTTTAAAACCTTCAGTAATGTATTCTGAAAATCTCAATACTTGTTACTCAGCCGAGTGACCGCTTCTAAAACCAAACTGAGCGGTAGGGATTAAATACAGATCTTCTACAATACTAATAAATCCTCTCCTGGTGGTTGTTTCTACCACTTTCGAAAGTGATGACAATAGAGTCATAGGTCTGTAATTATGTGGGAAAGTTCTATCCTTATTCTTTTTACCAATTATAAATATGCTAGATCGCCTCCAGTTTTTACGGAAGTACCTGAGCCTGAGGGCTGCATTTGCTACATAAGCAATACCCACTTTAGGGAATTCTTTTAACATTTTATTGTTGACTTGATCCAGGCCCGGAGCTTTGTTGGTCTTTTGATGTCTGATTATATCTTTAATCTCACAGGGAGACACAAACTCGCGGACTCCCTTCTCTAGTTCTGTTGAAACTATGAGGTTCAACATTGGCCTATACTTCATCCTCTAATCTTGACATTTCCTCGATAATTAGTAAATATGCTCTCTAGAGATTCAGCAAACATCTCCGCCTTGTCTAAGTCCTGATAGACATTTGCTCCATGTATTGGAGGTATGTTATTTGGCTCAGCGCTTTGGCTAATCCCCACGCTGTATTCGTTTTCGTGCGAAGTTGTTCCAGTTTCTCCAGTTCTTCTCTATATTCTTTTCGCATCTCCCTCATTTGATTGGAATTGGCATTGAGTTCCCTCTTGCAGTTTTCACTTTTACTTCTAGTAACCTTCTTCTCAATTGTCTATTTTCTCTGATTATGTTTTGCAACCTCGAGGAACTCTTCCAATGAACCTTTCTTGATCTTTTTAACTACTGAACTCTCTGCATAAATTCTGTTAATATTCACTGTAATGTTATCTACTGCCGGATCAAGTTCCTCCTGACTTCTAATTTTAGTGACCCTGATACTCTCCTTAAGTCTGTTCTTAAATCTGACCCAATTTGTAATTGTCCTATAATGTTGTAGTCGCGAAGACCCTCCTTCCCCCAGTACTAAAAGCTGAGGCTAATTATTTCAAAATCCCGAGTAATGTTTTATAGTATTGCAATATCTAGTACTTGGGAAGGCACCTTTGTCCGAGGGGATGAACGTTGGCTGTCTCGGTCCTGTAACTAATACGCCGATTTTTTCTGCTAATAATGCTAAAATCCTACTACTCGGGCATTGTTTGTATTCATTCTCTAAGCAGTAGTTCTACTTCTTCTCTTTGTATCATAATTGCCGGTCTATTGTAAACACTGGTTAACTTGGAGTAGCCTACTGTTATGCCAAATACCAACTATAAGCTTCTCAATTTCCCATATTGTCCTGCGTTCCAATCCGATAGTGTTGTATGTCTTTTCTCACTAATACTACCATTCGTCCCACTCATCCCACCTATCATGCCTAGCAGCCTATCTATCTCAAATATTTTCCACACTCACTATTGGACAAGATATCTGAACTAACAATGCCTCAACACGTAAATTTACCCTTTTTGAAAGAAAATCAATATTTAAATGTATACAAATTCGCACTAATTTAACTGCCTTATTATCTCTTACGGTTTTCGATGTATCCGTGCTGGGACATCGAATATGTAACCCTCTGTAAACATTGGAACTTTGAGTTCAAAACATTTCACGTAAACACTATCGCACTAGGCAATACGTATAGTAGAACTTATATCACCAGGAAAATAAAAACATAAAAAAATCCATAAGCTTAAACTGTTCATTGCATATTTCCACTTTTAAAACAAAGCCATAAAAATACAGTTTAATTCAGGAAACCGCGATAACGTCTGTGGCGGTTAAAAATTAAACTCGCAAACTTTTCCGTCCGCCAAGCAGAACACAAAATAAAAAAGGCAAGTCACATAAACTAGCAGAGTGGCTTGCCCAGAAACGTAGAAGAGATTTAGCCTGCACCGAAAGGTAATTATCATCATAAAGTGGACTTTACGAGCTCTCGGGGTTTCCTAAAGGAATGCCTCATTTCGCTGCCCTAAAACAAACATACGCCGCCCTTAAGTCCCTTGGTTCAGTTACCCTTTTGGTCGCTATGCTACGAGGGATACACGATGAGTTGTCAATTGCATAAGATATTCCAAACCGACACTACTTACACTTCTAAATCTGTATTCTGTTGAAACATTGCCTTGTGTTTGATATTCGTCGTTTATATATTATTAATCTGTAAGTATATAAAGAACACTTGTTTTAATTTAAGATTGATAATGGCTACGAATTTTGCAATATAATACATTTTATTTTGTTTAAGAGACAGGCAATCGATAGGAATTTGTTTTCAGATACATCTTTCTAAAGTGCTTTAGCAAAGAGATATTTTGCACTTGAGTCTTGACGAAATATTAGAGAATTCGAGATTGGGAACGCTATACGAACATACGATGTTCACATTTTTTTGAATATCATTTAAAACCACTTATATAGTTTTCATCTCATAAATATTAATCGGCAGGATATATGTGCAGGCTTTGGATTTTATGTTGATAGGTATTGTTCGATTTTTAAATATATAACTTAGTTTGCAAAAAGCTCTCCAAAAGAGTCGGATCTGTGATTTTCTTTGCCCAGTTTAATTATGTGCTCCATACATTATAGTGTATATATATATATATAT
>MU181970.1:495335-562234 GCA_016904865.1 Pissodes strobi
TCCACAAATCACATATTTGTCAACATGCATTTGATAACAATCACAGAATACAATGGAACGCTTCTAGTATTTTGGCAAAGGAGCCTTCTTCTAAAAAACGTAAAATTAAAGAAAGTGCTTTAATTTTATTAAATAAAGATAAATGTGTTGCTTCAACTTCTGTAAGTTTCAATAGTACATGGTTACCTTTGCTAAAAACTGAAGTTGACAAGGGACACTTAAAAATTAACTAATCCTTTCAACAAAAATCATTAAATTCTTCCAAAGCGAATAACACCAAATTACATATATATATATATATATATAAAACTTCATAAACAAATTAATTTACCAAATAACACCTTATTATCAAACTAAATACCAGTTACCCAGTAATTAAATATGGCATTATAATTGTCATCTTGTCAAAGTCAGTTTAAAGCCTGACAATCTGCAAGAGCTTTTTACTGTTTTATTGTATTTGCTAACCATTTTCATTTTTAGTTTTTTGCTTTTCTTGAAAACGGTGTCCGAATAGACACCGAATCGACGAAACTAGGTACAAATTTCATTAGGGTCACTAAACTTGCACTTGTGCAGTTTACATCCTTGAGCCGGGGCCGAAGTGGCTCTATAACAATCCAAACAAAATTTCAATCATTTGTGGAGCAAAAGGCAATCAATTCCAGGGTAAGAATGAATCCTCCACAACAATATAGAACATATTTACTACATATTATGTTGTAATAGCGACTGTTTCGAACACAAAGAAAATACCACTAAATTGGAATGCTACACGATACTGAGTTCTGTGATTTCATCTATGCGCATTTCTATCTTGACAAGTTTTCCTTTTTAAAGTTTTCTGATATTTTGTCTTCCTTTGTTCATCTCTTATTTAAATGATGTGATATTTCTAATACGGTATCTTTTCCATTCATGTTCTTACACCTTTTATGGTCTTTTGGTGCAGTGTTTCCATTAATGCTAGTCTCGCTTGCAGGTTTTTTGGTATCATTTTTCTTTCTGTCTTTGCGTATTTACGGTTGGGTAGCATTGGCTTTGAAGAGTTTTCCTTGCTCGTGTTTAATATTCGATTTACAGTTTGTCCTTACTAGCCTCTGTAGTATGAAATCTATTTAAGGCACTAAGATCTCTGCATATTTTACTATTGTTGAAAGTATAAAATCGATTTCATTTTTCGTGGCGTCCGTCGCGTCGTTCGCGTTTCGTCATGTCCATTTTCGTTGTTAGGCTTTTTGGGTAGCCTATTTAGATAGTAAATATTTACATTTGCAGATTTCTTGTTGGCCATAATTGGAAAGGTATAGTTATTCAGTTGTTCTATCTAAGCAATGGAAATAAATATCAATAATAATTGATTTCATGAATTCAGTTATGTTTTCTTCTCTCTATTCCCCTGCAATAAAGAAAGTGATGTGTTTATCAGGTGGTTAAAAAATGATCCTGAAACAAAACAAAGCCATTTCCAGGACATATCAATCAATGGAAAAACAAAGTATCTCAAAGCACCTTGAGACCTTCGGTTATTGACGGCCTGACCGGACGGACACAACAGACAGATGACCGGTAGAGGCGAGTAGCATATTTGATGAGGACATTTGCCGTAAGTCAAATCTCATGCATACGAAAATAAATAGCAAACGTATATAATCGGAAACATACACGGGTATTTTCTCGGGAGAAATACAAATTTGATTGGATCAGGGTCCCAAGTCACTTGAGGCGGAATTCGTTACAGCTTGAAATATTATTTGTTTCCAGTATCATTTGGCTGATATATATGCAATAAAAGAGTTACATCAAAATTTTACCTACGCTTGTAATTTGTTTGTTGTAAAGCATATGCGCTTTTAATTCGAAGTTTTGTATTTTATCTGTAACTTTGACGATGAATGTATTATTTTTACATTGTAGATCCATTTTTAATTAAACTTTGGAATTTCCCTGTTGTAAGTGTTATCTATATGCAGATCCTCAATTAATAAAATGTATGTAAACCCGATATTTGAAATATTTCTGCTCTTAGCTTTTTATTTTTATTAGGAATTTTTTCTTTTCTCAACCCAGTGCATAACGTTCCGACTACGTACAAAATGCAGGATGCTTTAAAAGCCGGACACCTATTTAATTGATCATTATCTCTAATTCGTCTGTAAGCAAATCCCATCAGTATTTTCAGCTACGAATAACTTGCAATTTGTCGGACTTGGAGGAACTAAATCTAAAATGAATATAATAATGAATTAATCTACCGAACTACCAACGATAATCTTCTAGTAATGCTCTGGGTGTTGAGTGCCTATTATCTCGCCCGCAAATACTGGTCAGGTTTTAGATCTTATATTTGGCAATGAGGTAGATATAAGGGCATCATTGTCTCGTGACTGCTGACTGGGTACAACATAGCACCACTCAGCCTATGATATTTCTGTACCGTGCTTTATTGAAACTGATAACTTAAAATTTGAGATCTTTTAATTTGACTTTAAAAATTGTAATTTCTAACTACTTGCGCAATATTGATTGGGATGAATTATTTTCAGAGAAGATGTTAATAGAGTTGTTGAAATTTTTTATATATCGCATTTGATCAATTTGTGCCAGTTAAGTAGTGCAAGGCAAGGAATTTTCCAGTTTGGTTTTCAGGAGAGCTTCGCGATTTGGTGGTTAAAAAAAGATTACTTACCATTTTTATAAAGAAAATAGTTCCAGCTAGAATTCTAGAGTTTTTTCGGCTCTGCGGGTCAGCTTGCTATATGAACCACCTGGAAAATATTGAACAAAAATAACTACTAATCCTAGGCTCTCCTGGAGGCATTAATAATGTACGTAGTACTGACTCTACTAATTCAATTTCTTTGAATGAACAATCGGAACAAGATGGCGAGCAGACTGTAAATTTATTTGCCAAGCATTGTTCAGCCACTTATACCAGTGAATATATTCAGATTACTGTTATAGTATCAAAGGAACCACGTTTATGCTTATAATACTGGGTGATGCTAGCAATTTAGGAATTCGCCTTGTGGTCTGCCTCAAGTTTTTATAGCAAGTTTTATTTATTCGTTACGTAAAGATTTCCATTTCTCTGGCAGTCGCTACAGCGCTAACCTTGAAGAGTGCTTTGTTATTGCTCTAATAAAATCGTCCTATAAAACTTATCATAATTTCTTGAGTAACGTATCCGCAATCTGGAATCTGGAAATGGTGAGAGTGTGGTCTTCAAGGTCACGGCACTTAGGCCCCATTGACATTCCCAGGTATGCCTTTGCTGCATGCTCATTCCGGTAGCTCGCCCTAAAGTCCTCAAGGGGGATCTTTTTTGTCATATGTCTCAAGACGATAAGTAGGTTGGAAGGGCGGGCTCGCATAATGTTTGAACCGGTTGCCTTTCTAGCCAATTTGTCCGCTTCGCACTTTGCATATTCTTTAATCCAGCACACAAAAATTCTGTTTTTGTGGGCGATATTCTCCAGTGAATTGTGGCATTCTAGTACTAATCTGGCTATAAGCTTATACCTTTTCAGCGCCAGTAACGCTTATCTACTGTCCGTGTAGATTTTAATAGTCTTGTCTTCAGTTTTCCTGCAAAGAATCTTTTTTACGGCTATGGATATGGCAGCAAGTTCAGACTGAACCATGCTTGCCATAGATCATTTGAAATCAATTCGCAAGCCTTGGTAGTAAATTCCAGAGTCTGTTTCTTCGTGGATTTTTGAGCCATCCACGAAAATCTTAACTGCAGCTTCGGTCCTAGGCTCATTTAGTTTTATTTGTACATCATATAGTTTGTCGAATACTAACTTAGGAGGTATGCTGTCTGCGCTGGCCTACAGTAGTAAGAATCTTCGGACTGGCGCTTCCCACAGGTGGTGTCTAGTCTATCCATATTCTATGCTGGGTTGCACATTAACTACTCTGAACCTTAGCAATGTAGTCAGAGCCACCTCCGTTAGATAAATATCTAGCGACAGCATGCACAATATTACTTCCATGACTCTGGTTGGGGTTGTTCTCATAGCTCCCGCTATGATTAGGCAGGCAGCTTTCTGTACCTGAGTGGCATTAGATCCTTTACACGAATAGTGCACTATATAAAAATCGGCCTTTCCCATTGGTCGATCCGCATGGCCCTCCGCTCGCTTCGCTCGCTACGAGGGCTCAAGAAAAGGAAACTAACCAGGTGCTAACCCAATCTAACCCAAGACATACCCAAAATCAAGAAAAAAAGCTGTTTAGAAACATAATCTTTAAAAAAAATTTAAAAAAGCAACGGGGTTCGAACCCGCGTTTTCCAGGTGAGACCCAACACCACAAGGGCTCTTGATAGAAATCGATTGCATCCGGCAGACATCTCGTAATACGAGATGGATCGACCAATAGGAGAGGTCGATTTTTACATAGTGCACTATTTGTGTAAAGGATCTTTAAATGCACCTGAGTGAGCTTAAGCATTGCCGTTTTTTGTTGATTCTTGGGCAACCACACTACGGCTCTATGGCCAATCATGCGTTTTATGATAGCAGTATAGATCCACATTACGATCCCGGGTTTCATCCCTCAGGTTTTTCCCACGGTCCTGCGACACTCTTCGTCAATCTTCATTCTAAATGAAGATTCCAGGTTAATTTAGCATCGAAGGTGACCCCAAGGTATTTTACCTGAGATGCAAAATTTAGTTCGGGTTAGCTTGGGTTAGTTTCCATTTTCTGGTGAAGAGCATCTCCGTCTTTCTGGGGTTTACAGATAGGGAGTGCTCCTTACACCACTCTTCGACTAAGAATACGATTGCACAGAACTCTTTCGAACTTTCCATCAAGTAGTATCGTACGACCGTCTGCATATACATTGGTCTACAATCCACCTGAGTGGAGACGATGCAAAAAGCTGTCGCGAACAAGGTTCCATAGCAATGGCGACAGAACGCCTCCTGCGGGCAGCAGTGAGTAAGGTTTAGTATATTCTTAATTTTTTAAACACACATTTAATGTATTGATACTATTTTTTTCCATGAAAAAGTAGATAAATAATGGCTAAACAAGCTGGCGAAAACCGTATCTCGATATCTTGTTTCTAACCCAAAATATAGGCAAAAAATGTATTGCTTACGAAAATCCCTTAATTTAAATATTTTTTTACTATATTTATCTCGAATTTTCTCTTTTATAAATGTTGTGGCCCTGAAAAGGACCGATTTAAAAAAGAAAGGTTCTTAGTGCCCCCGCAAATGCTCAAAATGCTGACCATCACGCTCTAGGCATAGCTGAAGCCTCTCAACGACAAAATGGACAAAATTGCAGTTTCAATTTCGGTTCTCGGTATGGTTCATATTGCAGTACGAATCCGGTTATTCAAATCTTCTCTGGCCGTCGGTTGAGTCTGGAACACGATGTCCTTTAACTACCCCCATAACTTAAAAAGCCATACAAGTTAAGTCTGGTGATCGCGGAGGCCATGAAAACAGACTTCCTCTCCCAATCCATCGCTGAAATACTGCATCGATATGTTCTCGCACATTAATAACAACATGTGCTGGGCAATCATCCAACTGCAAAAACAAGTTTTGCCTCGTTTCCAGAGGCACTCCTTCCAACAACAACGGTAATTGATTGGCCAAAAATCCAAGAAAGACATTACCATTTAGGGGTTGCTCGAAAAAATATGGCCCAATAATTTTGCCTTCCAGTACGCCACACCACACATTTAAACTCCAACGTCCTTGGTGCTGAACTTCACGCATCGAATGCGGATTTTCTGCATACCAATAGTGCATATTGTGCAAATTGACTCTCCCATCACTATTAAAAGTGGCTTCATCGGTCCAAAGAATTTGAAATTAAAATTCTCTATTTTCGCGTATCATACCTAACATCCAATGGCGCAGTTCAACCTGCGATCAAAATCTTCCTCATTCAAAGCCTGATGTAGAACTACGTGATATGGATGCATTCTAAAAGTAATTAAAAATAAAGTTTCAACAAATACCTATATTGTGACAGCCATTAGAACTTACCTATGGTCCTTCAAGATATTTTGAACCGTTGTTCGTGTATGTTCAACTCAAGCGATAACGCTCTTGTGCTAACATGAGGATTTCCTTCAATATACCCCAGTACGTAGTTGATATTTTCTTGTGGTCTTCCAATTTTTTTCCTTTGAAACGCAGGCCGAAAACTACTATTGGCTCGTAAGCTCGCCACTAATCAGGGAAAAACTCTCACATCGCAAGGACGTCGATTTGGATAACGGGCCGCGTAAACTCTTTTTGCTACAGCGGCATTTTGAAGACATTCAAAATAAACCTCAAGCATATCAACAGCTTCATCATTCGTGAAACGCATGTAAACACAAAAATTGCTCAAAATATAGCGAAACTATTGACAATTTGAGGAAAAATTATTTATATTTTCAGATTGCAGTTACGCCCCCTAGTGGTCATTTTAGAAACTTGAAAATATTTTTCAGGTTTTCCTCTTGACCATTTTAGTCATAACATTTTTTGCCGCAAGTCTCTACGATGGATAGTTTCCCAGATACAGTACCTCGCATTCTTAGTTGGCTACCCTGTACATTACTTAAGTAATTTTTTAAGGCAATGAACTATTGGAGAACCTTTTATCCGGGCAATAATACCTTCATGAGCAAGGAAATAATATTTGCCATATGTTGAAATTGAACGCTGATTTTCGCAGTATGAGATATAATCAAGAATATAATTATTTGTTTTAGTGAAGAAATCGACACGCAGTTTAAATCACGTAATCATTTAATGTATATTGCATATATAACAGCCTCTTTTGCCCACTACAACCTGCATATGAGTAGCTGATTGGTTATTTTCTATCTCAAGAGATCTATTTATTCTTTAAATACATTTTAACAAATTTGTTTCGCTTACATTTAAGCCATTTTTCTGGGTCACCTGGTATCCTTAAAAATTTGGCGCAATGGAAAAAAAATATGCCACTATCTGATTATCTAAGAGACCACACCAAACATTGGTTTTAGAATAATATTGGTTCCGACATTCAATCAAAAATCACACTGTGAATAAATCTGGATTTGTAAGGATGTTTCCGATATTTTTCTTAATGAAATTTTGGGATTTTCGATGGCCTGTCTGTGTGTTTTATATAATCTCCGGTAATTAGTATTATTATCATTTTTCTACCTTTGATGACTTAACAACCATTATAATTTTTTTTTATCGTTGAATATTCAAGAGCCTTCAAAATTCAAAACTAACAAAAATGTCAAAGATGTGTATTTCTGCAGCAACAATAATTAGGTTTTATGAAGTTATTTATTTTTGTAAATTTAAGTTTTTAGACTTAGAGTTATTGATAAATTCTTGTTCGGGGATCTTTTATTAAGATGTTAATGCAATCAGAGGATATTCTCGATGTAGGAACTTCGAGGAGAAAGCCTGATGAAACTAAAATCGAAGGCGTCGCGTCGGCTTCTTTGTACACAGAAAACACGAAAACAAAATCATATCAGTGAAAAGTGTCTCTACTAGAGTAGCTCTCCTAATCTTGAAGCTTAGCAAAATGTATACTTTAAAAATTGTGCAAGTATATGCTCCGATAAGTGATTATGAGGACTATGAAGAACAAGAATTTTACGATAACATCACATTAGCCCTATATGACACAGTAACACATTTTATCATAATATGTGGTGACTTCAACGCTAAGATTGGGAGAAGTACCGATGCTACAGAAACATCACTGGGAAAATTTGGTTTGGGAAGCAGAAACAAACGCGGTGCAACTTTACTTAGTTTCCTGCTAGAAAAGAACCTATTCCAAATGAACAGCTTCTTCGACAAAAAGGATCATCGAAGATGGACATGACAGAGCCCCGATGGTAAAACACGAAATTGAATTTATCATCAACGACAAGAAGCAAATCTTTAGAGATGTTACAGTCCTGAACCAGTTTTCAACGGGTAGCAACCACGGAATGGTAAGAGCCTCTATAGAAATAGACCTTGGAAAGGAGAGGTATCGTATGATTAAAAAGAAATACACACCTATCTGGACAGACCCTGAATATTCCAAGAACACATCAACACTATCCTCGAAAGCAAGAGAAACACAGACCAAGATGTCAACATCTTAAATGACATTATACTGGAAGCTATAGAGGAAAGCCACAAAGTTCATTGCCAAAAGAAATCAAATACCAATAGACTAAGTCCTCAAACACAAGCATTAATGGAAGAGAGGAGAAAAATGCAAAGCGATAAGAACAAAGAACACCACAAACTAGGGAGATAAGCAAGAGGATATCCAAATCTATCAGAAGAGATAACCGAAAGTACAAAAGTGAACAAATCTAACAAACGATCGAAGTTAATAAAAGTCTCAAAGTTTTAAGGAGAAAATTAAACAAGGGCAAAAAATAAATAATCAAATTAAAAGACAAAAATGGAACTATGACCACCAACAGAGAAGAATTATTAAGGGTAGAGGAAGAATTCTGTACAGAATTGTACAAGAGTCGACAAAACCTTGATGTGCAACAAACAGAAAGCGTAGATAACTCTGAAAAAAAGTAGTTAACCAAGAATCGGAAGAAATGCCAGATATAACAACAGATGAAATAAGAAACGCACTAAAGAAAATGAAAATAAATTAAGCTCCGGGTGAAGACGGTACTGTTATAGAAGCCGTAAAAGTTGGAGGCTGACAGACTTCTAGAGAAAATAATGGAACTATACAACTTATGTCTGCACCAAGGCGAATCACCTACAAGATGGCACAATGCGCTAATCATTTTAATATACAAGAAGAGCGGTCCAACAGATTTTGAAAACTACCGACCCATAAGCCTGTTAAATCACCTCTACAAGCTATTCACAAGAATAATAGCAAATCGATTAGAAAGAAAATTGAACTTTTATCAACCTAGGGAAGAGGCGCGTTTTAGGACAAACTTTGGCACTAACGACCACCTCCACTATATAAAAGGCCTTATAGAAAAATCCATCGAATACAACCGACTCTTGGTCCTGGCCTTCGTCGACTTCCGCAAAGCATTCGATACGATCGAAATAAACAGTGTAATGAAAGCGCTGGAGGAAAGCCGTAAAAACTATCGGTACTCTAAACTGGTTAAAGACATATAGAGCAATGCTACCATGACTGTAAGATTGCATAAAGATACAAAATATATAAAAGTCGAAAGAAGAATTAGACAACGGGGCACGTTATCTCCCAAACTTTTTACAGCAGACCTGGAACATGCTTTCACGCAGTTGGACTGAGGCACCAAAAGAAACTGTATTGACGGCGAAAGGACAGCATTTCGCCTGCAATTTGCCGATGACATAGTTCTAAGAACAGACAACTTGGAAGAGATTAGAACCATGATTACTGAGTTAGATGCTGTTTGCAAAGAAATCGGTTTAAACATGAACTTCGGAAAGACGCAATTCATGACAAAACTTAAAGGTCGGTGGTAACGAAATAATACTAATCCACAAATATAAATACTTAGGTCATGAACTCCAAATTGGCAGAGATAACCAAACCACTGAACTGCAAAGAAGAATTACCTTGGCATTGGCTGCATATGGAGCTCTATCAGACATTTTCAAGAGCAACATATCAAATCACCTAAAAAAGAAGATCTTCTACCCAAACTAACCCAAACTAACCCAGGCCACAGCAACTAAACTCAGAGAAGCCCAAAGAAGAATGGAAAGGTCGCTACTGGGACTGACCCTCAGAGGTAGAGTTTGTACCAATCATTTGGATATGCTCGTTCCAATGTCAGTAATTTTGAATTTTCTGTAACAATTCGCGGTTAAATATCCAAAAACAATTAATTTATTTTCTTACATTCGCAAACTTCAATATAATCTAGCACACCATTGGAATTATTTCAATGTAATTGATTTGTTTATGCCACTGGACTGCAGGCATACAGTTTTTGTAATCCCAAATATGATTGCCGGAATCTTGAATTTAATATGAAAAGTTGACGATGAGGATAGGCAACTAACAATGCATCTATTAATTTTACAGCCTTTCTTTAGTTTGTGACATAACTAGGCGCTTTGTTTTGACAGTTACATAATTCAGAATGTTTTGTGAAGGAGATTTGATCGAGTTTTTCGCGGAATTTTCTAATTAGGAAGTGAATTCATGATTACTTAGTTGGTGGTATTTGAATTGACCTCGTATCGACTCGGGTTTTGTAGGTTGATCTCGTGTCATCCTGCGGAAGTTTTTATGAGTCTTGGTGAATAAGACCTCTTGCTGAAGCAGGAGCCTTTTTCGAATAGACCTTCAGGACTAAAGGTGTAAAAGCGGTGACGGCGGCGTCAGAATGTTTTGTTAATTTCCCTGGAAATTGATAGCAGCTAGGCTGGATATAATGGTTTTTGACTCCAATGGCATTTTAGTATGGATTAGCTGACACTGAGGGAGAGCCGAACATCAGGTAATTAATTGAGTGATGGCGAGTTTTTTTAGTAGCACGAGGACGCCATTTTGAGACGTCCTATGTTCGTTTTTTATTTCAGGCTCTTAATTTTACTTTTAAATTTACTCTTAACTCTACGTACTAAACTTTACTCTAATTGTAACTCCAACTCTGATTGGAGCCTGAATTTGAACTGGTTCGAGTGATAGTACTAAATTTCAATTCATATGGGCAAATGAGGAGACTATAGGAGAGGATCAAGAGATTCACGGACATGTTCCATTCCAATTGTAGCCTGGTGGGTAGCAATGTAATTGTTGGTTGGAAAGTGGAAATTACATGGTCGGGATGACTCCGTGGTATGAAACCACTTACCTGAAGAAGCGTTTTGGAGCCCTGAGCATTCTCGTCTGGAATAAGATAAGTGATCCTTTTTACCTTTTAGAAATGTTTGCACAATTCCTCATTATTTCATCTTTTTAAAACTGAAAAACCAACATTTCAAAATTTAATTTTAAGTATCTTTATCGTATCTCTATCTTACCTTTATCTTACCTTTGATTTATCTTGCATATTTACCTTATTGTACAGCTATCTTACCGTAATCTCAACACGAGATTATCTATCTTTAACTTTAAGCCTCGTACTTGGATTTTGATCTGATCAATCAAAATAATTATCTTTAGTGAGTACCTACTATGTATTATAGAGATGGAATACTCAATATTAATCTTGGAAATTTCCATTTGTAAATTTTTGTAAACTATTGTTTCTTACTTATCTTTACTCTAGTTACTACAGAACAAGTGGTGATATTATTTTGCTATATTTAAATTTTTCAAGGGTAAGCCCTAAATTTAATATAAATTAACTTTCTCTCAGATACGTCTGTCAGATTTTACAATTATCTCCCGATTAGACATATTTTTAAATACAATATGTGATTGAAGTTCTTCTTAAGTATTGCTTATTTTCTCTTACCTATACAGATTGTTAATTGGTAAAACAGTTTGATTATAATTACTATGGAATTATGTAATGAAATATTTTTGACTTATTAATGGGCTGATTGTAACTTATGGGCTATTCGCTTATCAGAACCATTAATTTTAATTAGGGTCGTAAAGAAAATCTCATACACTACGATCTCATTATATTGTAATCTAGGATCAGTATTGTTAAGTATTGCTTATTCTATCTTACCTATGCCAAGCGTAATTAGTGGTTGGAATTAAGATGTAATTTTGAAAAGATACTCAGTAGAGTCAAAGATTATTATTAAAATTTTTGAGGGAAGGCATATCTTTTATTTCTTGCGTTTACTTTCCTTACTTTTATTTGTTGAAATAATTTCAATTAAAATCAAAACAGCAAATTTTAAAATTCGAAAATAAAAGCAAAGTGGCAAATGTTATAAGTTCAGAACTGAGGAAATAAGAAGGACAGGCGTCACGTATGTTATCGAGGGCATAGCATGGCTTAAGTGGAACTGGGCCGGCCATGTGGCCAGAATGACTGATGAAGTGGACCAGAAAAATTATAGAGTGGAGACCACGAGCTGACAGAAGGAGTAGAGGCTAGGCCTGCACGATGGACAGACGATGTCAAAAGAATCGCTGGCAACTGGCTGCAAGAAGCTCAAAACTGACACAACTGGAATAATTTAGTGGAGGCCTATATTCAACTTTGGATGCAGAAGGCTGGATGATGATGATGAACTGTTTTTTATAATTTTATATCTGAGTACAAATTATAATTATAAAGAACATCTTCTTATTGCAGATTTTTTTCTCTGTCTTACCGAAAAGCGATTTACCCATCTTCCTGGAAAGTCGCTCCAGTGCAACCTGTTCCAAAAAAATGCTCAAACTATCACCTAATTGCCTTGGTTCCAATGTTTTAATGGTCTCCAAAGTCATGGAACGTGTAGTCAATCAGCAACTACTCAAGTACATCCAGAACAAGAGATTAATTAGCGATAACCAATACGGCTTTCGCAAAGAGAGATAGACAGAAGATATATTGGCCTATGTCACTTATATATGGGGTAGGGCTACCACGCGCTTTTCTTTAATAAAAAAAGGAATGATGTTTTTATATTGAACGTTAAAAGTTAAAATGAATGATGTTGAATACTTGTGGAGCTATGAGGAGTTCCATCAAGAATAGGAGTAAATTCACCTACCGAATCCGACCAGATCTCCTTCCCTCGCTTAGACACTGGGCGAAATAAAAAACGTAGGGTCCTGCAGCAAGCTGTGTGGCGTGCGTGCAATTTGCCGCGGCTTAATCGTGTAGTTGTAGTTCGTTGGGCGCCACAAACTTCGACACGGACCGAAGTGGATGTCTATGCGTTGTTCCCGGACCTTGCTGCCAAACCCCTGTTCTTAGTACTTCGCCAGATCGAGTGGCTTAAGATTTACCATTAATACTGGAAGTGGGTAAAAAATAATAATGCGCAAATCCTAGTACCTAATGAAACGCTGCCGTAAACGATACTAACACTTTTTTCAAGAGGCTCTATATGAGCCACTAATAAACATTAAAAGTACAAGTAGTTACAAAAGAGTGGGACGGGGTGGTTTAAATCAACCAGTTGTTGAAATATCTAATAAAAAACTTAGCTATTAGCATGAATAATACTTTGTGATCACAAACGGGGCGGTATAAATTGATTTAATCGGGGGAAAAACCTAAGGTGCGCAAAACAATCTTTTTCCCGAACACAAGGGAACTAAAGAAGAATCTGCTGGGTGGCATTACCTGACGACAACCTGCTTGTCTCACTGATCCAACGAACAGTCAGGTCACTCCAAATAAACTAATCCTGCTCGTCCCGAAATACTGCATGCCGGTAAGCCAACTAATCAGGTTCACCCTGTTCAGAACATACCCATCCTGGCCTAGAGGCTTCTAACTCCCCGTCAGGTTGTTCGGCAGATTCCTGCCCCCAGGGAACGGCCATAGTAATGAAACATTTCCTAGTAACGAGCCACCATGATATGAGATTCGATTGCTTATATATATCATTTTTCCAAAAACAACGAGTTAGCGATATTACTAAATACTGATTAAAAAGATTACTTTCTAAATTTTAAATCGAAGTCAACAAAAAAAAAACCTGAGTTAAATAATAATGAATTACAGCCCCCCTCGTAACGATATATTTGAGCAATAAAAAAAAACATTACAAATATAGCTTAATATTAATTATACATGAAAAGTACCAAAAATTAGATTCGATCAGTGGAAGCCGTCATCATTAGTTAAAAACAATAACTATAGAGTCTTTCAAAAGGAGAAAATAAACCGCTTAGTAGCTCAGCCGATCTCGGCATCACCATCATAAACGAGCATGTTCATAAAAAACCATAAACAACAAACATAGTTAAAAAAAAACAAATAATTGCAAATAAAAGCATTATTTCCAAATTGGCTCGGATAACAAGCACGCTATATTTTGATAAAAGAATTCTAATATAAGCCAATTAGTAACAAATGCCCTTAAAGGGCCTTAAATGAAAAATTAAAAGGCAAGAACTAGACAAATAAATGGTCCAAAAGACCCTACATTCTTATTCCGCTCATAGAACAATTGACACAGTACTTCTAAATTTCAAGTGAAAGGTACGAGTTTGGTTCACAAATCAAACCAAAATCACTAAATTAGCTTAAATGAAACCATCGTAATTGACGGATTTGTCTCATTATCGACAGTATAGCGTGCCTAAGAACTAAATTTAATCACTCGAGAACTGAAATTCTAATAAGTAAGCAATTATGACTGATACTACGCCAAAATATAGACTCTCATAGTTATAAAACATGATGAGAGACTTTCCCCTAGTTACGAAACCACTAAAATACCTATAAACAAAACCGCATTAGATAGCTCCCGACAATACGCAAATAAGACCGTGCTTAGGATATTGCTCACACATCTGGGGTGCCGCACTAAAGCACACCTAGAAGAGGGCTGTGCATCTTATCGGGACCCGAAGTTGACCCGGGATCTGGATAGTCTGGAACACGCAGACATGCGGCCGAGATGTCCCTGTTGTACAGGTATTTCCACGGCGGATGTACCTGGATTTGGCCCGCCTCGTCCCGTCCTCAGCAACGTCTGTCAGACAGTCATGACAAGAACATAACCGTTCGTTGTACAACTGGAAATACCTAGAATATTGTTTTACAACGACTCCTTGATCTGGCGCACTGCATCGCTGTGGAACTCACTCCCAAGAGTGCTTCCACCAAAAACAATCTGCAGCTATTCAAGAACCATGTCAATCATCATTTTCGCACACACCGCTCGTCGAGTACCATAGGATCTCCCTTTGGTGTGCGTATCATCATTAAATTTAAAAATAATCGACTGCATATTTTAATTCCTTTTTATTATTTTGTCACCCTTTAGTAAATCCTGTTTGGGTTAGTTGAATGTTCAAATGCACTGCATCACTGTGGAACTCACACCCAGGACATCTGTTTCCCCCTAATCATTACCTACAACTGTTTAAGAACCGTGGCAATCAACATCTTCGCACATGCAGTGCTCGTCGAGTGCCATAGGATCTCCTTTAGTGTGTGTGCTGCCATAAAAAAAAATTGGGAATGTCTTTTCCTATAGCGTTCCCATTTATTTATCAAGAGAATTTTTTATTACATAATTAGAGGGGCTGACGATTACAAAGTTCCGGATATTTAAGTAAAATAAAAATATGCAAATTAATATTTTATTCTTAATAAAGTAATATTAACACTCTTCAGTTTACCCAATTTCACCACTACGAATCTCCCTTTTATTAGCACCGCACATTTTTTGAATTTCCCTACTTGAGAGGCGCCTAAATGAGTCTATTTTCGTTAAAATAATAAAATTAGACCCGAAAAAATGAAACGCTTTTTAAGTTGATTAAGTCGGAAACAATAAAGAAAACTTTAACAACTTTTGTCACGCCTATGTAGACAATACAATCAAATTTTACATAGCAGGGAGTTTTGCAATTGCCAATCTTAGAGATGTTTAACTACTTGGGAAGTGGGATCGGGAAAAATAGTTTAATTGTTAGATATTTTTTAAAAAGTAGTAGTTATTGGTAGCCTTATAATAACGCACCAAGTGTGCATGTTTCGACACTTGGACAACGTTGACGATTTAAGCCTTATAACAGGCCACGGTACTCTTACGGATATATTCTAGGCCTTAGCCTTTCGTGGTCTGTGGCATATACAAAAAAAAACATAATATCCTTAGAACTCTTCTTAAATTATGCGATACTTGATTACACATTCATTTCTTGTGAATTATTCATTTTCATTAATGATGGGAGTGAGTAATACAAATTGGAGTTGTTACACTATCGAGCATCCTTTTTATTTATTTATTCAGCTAAAAGGAGAGTTTTTCTATGTAAAGTCTCTTATGTGCCTAGAGTTTCCAGGTTCCTGATACAATAGAGGCGTCAAGCTTGGTATTCATTTGATACAGATCTGATTGCAATTACCCTCTACAAAATCAATAGAAATCAAATGAGAGAGTTTTACTGATTAAAGTCTCTCTGAAGAAATGTTGCTTAATGAGCAATAATGACATTGCTGAACAGTCTATCATAAGAAGCATTGCTGACAATAATCTAAAATGCTATTATTTGTACCTATCGAAAATACGGCATTACTACCGAATCTCACGAGGAATTATCTCAACTAAAAACTGGTCGATGCCATTTTCATATTAAATATGGAATATTATTTGCAGCTCTGATATAAGAATCTTTTATATATAGTTGTATTATCAGCTTAGGACTTAGGGGTGTCTCTTTTAAATTTAATGCACACCATTCCTTGTAGTAGTTGTTTGTGCCTCTGTGTTTGAGGTACATGTTTTTTTATTAATGTTCCATATTCTATAAAACTGCTTTATTATACTATCAAAAAGGCCAATTCCCAAATTGAAATTAGTTATTACGGTTTTGAATAGACCAATGAAATAATTTTCTCTCCAAATTTTTTGCATGCTTTCGAAGAAATGGCTCAAATCAATCAAGTCTGCACATCAGGGTTCCAAAATTGCACATATATCAGTCAGCAATTCATTTCATTAATTCAGGTTTCAATTTAATTGACAACTAAAAACTATTTTAATTTTCGAAGTGTTTTTCCATCAATACGAAAATTCCCCCAACCATGTATATAAAATGAAGTGCGTGATTTTCAAATATTTGTGCACTCCACTCAACGACCTTGTGGATATTCCCATTACTATTTATGGTTATAAACTCTTTTTTTGGCTATTATATGCCATTTTCTTGAAATTGCATTTTTATAGTTTTATTTTTTGGGATTTGGCGCGCTAAAATGATTCCGAATGAATGTTTTGAATGCACGAAGGCGCTGCCAATTGTATTTATCTGCTCTGTTAATAAATAAATCAACAAAATATATTTATATTATGGATAGAGGAATTGTAAGCAAATTTAGGACGAAACGTTGGTTTTAATTTAATATTAAAATTTTATAGTGATGTCCAAGGCGATGGTAATTATATTTAATTTGCCTGTTTGCCATTAGGTCAGTTTTTGGCTTAGCAGAAGAAGCTTCCAAGAAGTAGTAGACTGGTAAAATTAGTTATTTGTCGCTCATTTAAAAATAACAAGTTAAAAATGTATCTTATTATCTTCACATTAACATGCAGTTGCTGTGAGAAGTCAGGGAGACAATAAAGAAGCATAAATAAAGGTAGTTCATCGCACCGACTGCCATTAATACGATCACTTGACTCTGGTCCATCTAGTGGAAAACGAGTCAATTAAATATATTTACGAACATGTAGTGGGCCCACGGGGCTCTTGCAGCATACCCCAGGTCTACTCTCAACCACCAGTGCTCAATCTCTAGTCCACTCTAGTTTTCCCGATTTCCTGATGAAAATCAGAATCATAGTATAAATAAACACTATGTCAGAATCTCTCTCCATGACAAACACAGATTCTCATTGTTTTGCAATATAGCCTGACCCTTGGAAATGGAAAGGGGTTTCATTCTTCTCCCTGCATCCCCAGCAGAGAGCGCTCTTATCAAGGTCCATCTTCATGCTCAGGGACCGCCTATCTCTCGTCAGGAGCCATTCCGTCCTGGTTTTATCAAGTTCAGTGATAAAGTTTTTGGCTTATCTGTCCCCTGAGAGTTTCCCAACTCTCTTGGTCAGTCCACTATCTGATTGCAGCTCTTACTTGGCCTCTGCAAAGATCTAAAAAGAGCTCCAGGCCTATGCATTGAGCATCCGAGTTCATCTGCCACCTGGATCCCGGCCACCCCGCTGTCTCCCGGCACGTAAATTACGACTTCTTCTTCGTTTCTTTATCTGATTCCGTCCATGGTTTAGACCATCAAGATTTCTCATACCTCTGCATGCAATACTGTTGCGCGCTTTCCCGGGGGAAGCTTTCTCAAGAGCCGCTGGTTGCCAAGAAGACACCGGCTTCGGAGGACCGTTGGCCATCCAATCGTGAATTCGGTATGACATGTTAACGCCGGCACACTTACCTCTCAACGTTCTCATTGCCACTTTGTTGGTAATATGACTGTATATGCTCAGTTCAATCTCGGCATGTCATCAGGTATACGACTTTGTTTGTGGGCAATTAAATTTGCCCAGTTGCTTTTAGGGAAAATCCTTCATACCCAACTATCTCACCTCTTTCTCTCCAACTACTATTGTCCACAATTACAAAAAGGAAGAGATACCCTTTGCATGAACAAGACCTCGACTAGTGGGAATCCTGGCAGGACATTTAATGCTGCTGTTGGCGTTATTCTCCTGGCTCCTGTGATGGCGTGGTCAGCTGCCAGAACATTCCTCCAACTTTTTAACTGTATTTTCGACGTGAGTTCCCTAAGAAAGCCTGGAGTCTCTTAGAATTTCTAGGTACTTCACCTGACTCACAGAATTAAGTGATTTATCATACATTCTTGGAGCTAGGAACCTGTCTAGGTTTCTCCTTCTTGTGACAAGGATCGTCTTCATTTTTGCCGTAGTTACCGACAAACTGGTCTTCTCATACCATCGTTCCCCTGTTCTTTTATCTTTATTTTATTGATTTATGGGACTTGCCCATTCAAATGTACAAAGTTTATTGCAGATCATCAATAATACAATATTTTACAACACAAGATAACCCAAAATATAGGTAAAAATTGCATTCACATATAATATAAAAATATAAAAATAAACATAAACATTAACATGGTGGCAGTTATTACATTTTATAAATTTATCCGTTTTAAGTTCTTCCTATTAAAAAGTAACAAATAACAAAGATTAAAAAAACGAAAAGAGAAGAAAGAAAAGAAAGAAATTAGAAATAAAGGAAAATAAAAGAAAGAGTATAAAAAGGTCTAGTAGGAATATGTCAGTCTGGCCCTGAGCGAACTCTAAGCTATATTAAACAAATCCATTTCAATATTAGTTTCATTAATTATCCTCATCAATCTGTCGAATACCAAGCTCTGAGTATAGTTTGTTCTATGAAAGTTCTCACTGAAAAGTCTAGGACCCCGAAAAATCAGATACGGTACATGAAAGGTCAGCAATGCCAAAATCTCAGTGCAATCGATCCTATTATGAATGGGTATTATAAATAAGTTCGTGAGCGAGCGTGAAATAGAAATTCTTTCGTCTTAAATGTAAAGGCTGAATATTTAGATAAGACTCTAACATATTGTAACATAGGTCAGAGAGAGGAATACCTAGTTTAAAGCCGATGTATTTCAGGAATTTATTCTGAATCTTTTTAATTCTATGCATGTGAACATGATAGTAAGGGTTCCATATAGGCACCCTATACTGAATGTGATTTCTGACCAACGATACATAAAGAGTTTTAATTGTCGTGATGTTTGTAAAATCACGGGTGTTTCTTTTTATAAATCCGAACATTCTCAATACCTTAATGCAGATCAAGTTAATATGTGGAACGAAAATCAGCCTCTCATCAAACAACACACCCAAATCCCTTATGACATCGGTCTTTCCAATCCAAGAACCACCCAGAAGATATGCAGAGTCGACAGCGTTCCCTAGCCTACCAAACTTGATGAACTTACATTTTGCTGCATTCAAGAAGAGCCAAAACGATCTAAATCCTCCTGAATTAGGAACGTATCATGCATATTTCTTACTGTCAGATAAATCTCAAGCATATAGCAATACTTTAGATTCTTGAAAGCATTTCACAACGTCGTTAATAAAAATACTAAACAATAACGGTGCAATATGGGCTCCCTAAGGAACTCCAGATGGTACCTCAATTACCTAAGAGATGGTCCTCTCAATCCTAACTTGTTGTTTCCTGTTTGTCAGGTATGACTGTATCCAGCTATAGAGACTTCCTTGCAAGCCGTACATCTTTAGTTTGTGCATCAAAACACTGTGATTGATTCGATCAAAAGCCTTGGAGAAATCGATATATATTAAATCAAACATGTACCCCCCTCCAAGGCATTAACAAGATATGTGTGACATGAAATCAGATTAGTCATCACAGAACGGCCCTCAAGAAAACCGTATTGGTAGGACGTTAGAATGCCCTTAAAAGAAAAATTCAGATGATCAGTGACCATGGCTTCAAACACATTGGGTATCAGATATAGGTTGGTAATAGGCCTGTAGTTACTTACTACATTTCTGTCTACAATATTTTTGTATATAGGTATTATAAAGGATAACTTCCAGCATTCCAGAAATGCCGGAGTTCAGAGACTGATTAAAAAGCAACCACAGGCGTCTCGACAGAGAGAAAGCACAATTTTTCAAGACCGTAGGTGGAATGTCATCTGGTCCCGGCCCCTCTCAGAGATCCAGGCCTTCAAGCCTTTTCACAACCTCTGAAAACTTCAGGTTCACGAACCCCAAGTCAGTCGATCCCTGAACACAATTATCCATAGGTGGTAAGTCAGCACCCTGTTGTTCATATACTGAAGCAAAATAATTTGCGAACAAATCAGCCCTTTCTTGATTAGATGAGCTGACGGTGTCACCAATGTTTACATTTTTCAGTATACCACTGCACCCATTTTAATTCCTTATAAACCGTCGCAAATACTTGGAGTCAGTGATAATACTTGCCTCTACCCCCTCTATATAGTATGCATATTAACGGTTACCTCAATATTTGCATTCTGATTTGAATTCACTCAAGCAGGTCACCTGTATTCTTTCACAAATGATATTATTATATCAACCGGAGATAAGAACCAGACCGACGCGTCGGCGTCGTGTCGTCAGCTCAAACGCATCGAAGCTCAGGTCCGTTCCGGAAGACATATTCACAGATAAGATTTGACAATATTGTTATTTCTTATTTTTCTTCTTATTTAGCCTATTGATGCCCACCCCTAAACAAAGGCCACTTCCATGTGGTTCTCTGTTGAGCAGACTGGTTGTTGCTTTTCCACCTTGATATTGTGTCTGAGGTTAACGTACTCTTCTTCTTTTCCAGTATGTAGTTGAAACTCTATAGCATTATTTGGAGATTTTCTGTTGTCTCTCAAGATCACATCATCTGAATCCATCTATTGCTCTTCGATATTAATGCGTAGATTCTGACTTTGTTCAGCGATTCGAGCATCGCTCATTCTCAACCAGCCTTTTGGTAGTCCACGTGAGGCGTGTCGAATGGAATATTATGCTCATTGCACTTCTGGCTAATAGTTAGTATTTTTTGGATGTGGATGTGGTAACTCAGGTACTGAAATTCATTATGAAACCCGCTTGGTCAGTTGATTAATAGAAGTCAAATTAATGGATTCTAATTTTGGTAACGGCTTATAGAAGATCGAGAGAAGGCTAAATTATTATTTATAGTTTTCTACACTTGTGTAGTTTTACAACAGTTACGACTCTTGCCTGTCTAATAACAGAAGAGCGTTTTCGAGAGTCTCACCTTCTATCTGTAGAATCTCAGTTGTTACATGTTCTGATCTTACTTAGTTTAGTTTACAGAAACGAAACTGTTACTTTTATTACGTAGTTAAAAAAAATAATTTTATCTGACCTAAAATGTTCTGGGAAGACAGCGTTCAAGAATAAATTGATTCACCACCTAAAGAAAGAAGACACTGCAATTATTGCAAAAAGAGAAGAACCCAATCTATTTGCAATTGATCACTGAATGAAACACATTATTTTGGTTTAGCCTATTAAAAATTACTAGTGAGTTATTTTATAATATGTTTTTGAAATAATGTTTATTTATTGAAGCTTTTTGTTTATTAATGTGTGTTAAATTATCTATTTCACAAAAGTCCTTCTATTTATTTTTTGTGTTTTAAGTGAATTAATTAAACATGTTCAATATGTATTCATTTTGTATTTGTGGCAACGTTTTACAGAAAATAATAACTTAAATTATAATTTAGATCGAAAATAAACAGGCATAGATTCTATTTGATTTATTAAAACAATATTGTGTAGAAACATTAGCAGTGTTATTTTAGGAATGACTTGTAATGAAATTCTGATGATATAACAAACAACCTAAAAAAATTATTAGGTTGAAGGAAATCTCAGCTTACTTGGACAATATTTATTAAATATTCAAATCAAAACGCCAACGTTTCGACACTGATCAGTGTCATCCTCAGGGCTAAAAATCAAAGGACGATCATTAGAATACATAAAACGTAATTTCCCATACAACTAGAATTGAAAATAATTATTTGTCTAACAGGATAAAGTTGAAAAATTTACCAACAATTATGCAATTACACTGATAGGAATTTGAAAAATCTGAAATATTATAAAATTTTGTAAAAACTAACTGAACGATGTAAATGGGACGTAAGAACACACAAACAGAGAAAACTAAACAAAACGTACCTAGATTACTGCGAGTCACAATTAAGACGCGCGATCATTAATAATGAATCTCATGCCGTCACAATGCTGTTTCGGTTTCGGTACTTACTAAATCGCAGCGTCGTACATTAGGAGTATAGATCTAAATTGTATCCTCACCCATTCACCAAAATCACACTATCCAGTTTATTGAAAATTACTAATTATGTTATGGTAAATGATGTTAAGATTTTGTGTGTCTGTATTTAAGTTCACATTGTATTTAGTATTGTGAATATGGCACATTTCTAAAAAAATTCTCTTTTTAAAATTTGTCTCTGAGCCCACCACTTTAATTGCATTGAAGTTAAACTTATACCCTTCTTGAAAATGA
Source organism: Pissodes strobi (assembly GCA_016904865.1). NCBI lineage: Eukaryota > Metazoa > Arthropoda > Insecta > Coleoptera > Curculionidae > Pissodes > Pissodes strobi. The sequence goes on from MU181970.1 coordinate 518,003, forward strand.
TGTTTAGCCAATCCAGTTCTGGGATTATCCATGTTGGTAACATTACAATCGCGTTTATGTTCCGAGGTCCTTTTCTTTAGATATTGTTTCGTTTGTCCAATATAACTGTAGTGACAACCACCACAGGGTATTTTATAGATGACCCCACTCTTCAATTAATTTTTCGTATGGTCTTTAGTTTTAGCAAATAGATTGTTTACTGTTTTAGTATTATACATAGCAATTTGAGTATTTGGGGTTTTTAGTTTTTTTTTTGATATGGCTTCAGACAGATTGGGTATGTAGGGAATTTTATAATATCTAGTATTAATATCCACAACCGGTCCCATTATTATATTTGGTGGGCGTTGATTTAGAATGCGATTAATTAAACCCCTTGGATAATTATTAGCCTTCAAAGTATGGTGGAGATTATTTAAGTTAGCCTTCGAAAAATCTTTATTGCTCAGTTTGAAAATTTTATCTCGGAACTGTTTAATAATATTTATATTTTAATGTAAGGGATGACATATATGGTAATTGAGAATTCTGTTTGAGCTAGTGGGCTTTGTATACAAATTAAATACTATTTTTTGATTTGAGTTGATAACCAATAAATCCAGAAATGGTAATTTATTTTCAACCTCTACTTCTACTGTAAAATCCAAGCTTATATTAATGCTATTTAATTTAGTAAACCTTTTCAAATCGTGAAAATCAGAGTTCTCAATATTTGTATACTTGGATATCTCGTGCCAATGAGAATCAATCACATTAGTTACTAGGTCTTGTGGAATGTTGGTGAACAGGGATTTCACATCAGATGAAACAAGTACATAATCGTCAGGGAGAGTAACGTCCCTCAGACGATTTACAACTTCGTACGAACTCTTTACATTATATTGAAATGTTGGTGTTAATTTATTTAAAAGGTCATGCACGAATCTAGAAATTTTATAGCCAGGGCTGTTGATGCATGATACGATAGGCCGAAATGGTCTATTAGATTTATGAAGTTTAGGAAGTGCAAATATTTTCGGACTTACGCAATTATATGATTTAAGTCTTTTAGCTTTTTCCTCATCAATATACATTTTCGTCTTTAAATAGTTTACCATTTTATTATTTTCTGTTTGATACTTGTTGGTGGGATCTTTTGAGACTTTAGTATAAGTACTGTCATCAGTCAATAGTTGTTGCATTTTTTCTTTATATTCCGTTTTAGTAATAATTGCCGTGTTATTTCCTTTATCAGAAGATAACACTAATAAATTTTCATGATTCTTTAAAAACTTCTTTGTTTCGATATAATTCTTTTGGTGTATATCTAGTTTTTTACTGTGTTTGCTTTTTTGTATAAAATTTGTAATTATATTAGCATAAGACGACCTAACTGTGTTCGCATCAACGACCTCGACATTATCCTGTATACAATATTCTATATCGGCCAAAAAATGTAACATAGGTAATTTATTATATAAATGGCTTACAGCGAACTTGGTTCCTAACCTTAATATACTTTCAACATTATAAGGAATTTCAAACTCAGTAGTATTAATTAACCAATTGTCATGATTCACATTATGTTCAAAATTTATACAGGTATCAATATTGCGGTGTTTGAGTTTATTAAGCTTTAAAATATGCTTGTTCTTTGAATCGACAAACAATCTGTTATAACGAGTGTAAATTGTAGACTCATATCTATTTAAAACATCCTCAACCAAGAATGTTTGTGTTTGGTTTTTATAAGTACCGACCATTTTTCCTGATAAACAATAATTTTAATCTCGAAGTTTAATATTTTCTTATTAAAAATGTCAATTGTTCTTTTAATTTTATTAACATATGTATGTTGAAAATTCGTTTGCGCGGAAAAGTAGCGCTGAATTTTTGTTTTTGATCTGGAAAAATACCTGCTTTGCGACAGCTTATGAGAAACGTCCTTTGGTTATTCAAATGTGCCAGCTTCTCCATCGAGCCCGACCAACTTTTCAGGATGGAAACTGCCTGCTACCCTGTGGTGGTTGTCACTACAGTTATATTGGAGAAACGAAACATTATCTAAAGAAAAGGACCTCGGAACATAAACGCGATTGCAATGTTACCAACATGGATAATCCCAGAACTGGCTTGGCTAAACATCATTTTCAAGAAGGGCATAAGTGTAACTTCAATGCAGTTAAAGTGGTGGGCTCAGAGACAAATTTTAAAAAGAGAATTTTTTTAGAAATGTGCCATATTCACAATGCAAAATACAATGTGAACTTAAATACAGATACACAAAATCTTAACATCATTTACCATAACATAATTAGTAACTTTCAATATACTGGATAGTGTGATTTTGGTGAATGGGTGGGAATACAATTTAGATCTATACTCCTAATGTACGATGCTGCGAATTAGTAAGAACCGAAAACGAAATAGCATTGTGACGGCATGGGATTCATTCTTAATGATCGCTCGTCTTAATTGTGACTCGCAGTAATCTAGGTACGTTTTGTTTAGTTTTCTCTGTTTGTGTGTTCTTACGTCCCATTTACATCGTTCAGTTAGTTTTTATAAAATTTTATAATACTTCAGATTGTTCAAATACCTATCAGTGTAATTGCATAATTGTTTGTAAATGTTTCAACTTTATCCTGTTAGACAGATAATTATTTTAAATTCTAGTTGTATGGAAAATTACGTTTTATGTATTCTAATGATCGTCCTTTGATTTTTAGCCCTGAGGATGACACTGATCAGTGTCGAAACGTTGGCGTTTTGGTTTGAATATTTAATAAATATTGTCCAAGTAAGCTGAGATTTCCGTCAACCTAAACATATGTATTGTGGACGAAACTGCTTATCACTAAAAAAATTATGTTATGCAATTACCTTTTGAACGGTTTCAAAGAAACAATGCTTTAAAAATAAAAACAAAATGCACCGAGAACTAAGATAATCAAATACTGACCCTTTTGTAGGACCCGGCTACAGGTTACGGTAAAACAGAGAAACCCTTAGTTAAATATTAATGTCTGTTTGTTCTGTCTACAAACGGCGATTGATTCCGTGGTTTTAATATTTGCTCCGTTTTATTTCAATTTCATTGTAGCAGGGATATTGGATTTTGTTCCGCCTTTTTATTAATTCTTGGATTATTTAAATTTGAGAAGTAATTTGGAATTACTGAGGCATATAATAATGTATTTTAGATTTCATAATATTTCGGCCAAGTATATGTATACTGCATTTCGGATTCATTCATATTTTTAGCGAGCTCATTATGATTTGGTGATTGCCAATTATTAGTAATTATAATTTTAGGAATTAAGCGCAGAATGTTTAAAGTCAGGTTATAGATAACGGTGACCGGTATGGATCTGAGCAACGAATAAGCTCGGAACATATTCCCTATTTTATTGTTTGCACATAATATTTCCATCTATGCATTTATTTAATTTTCTCCATAAAATTTCTGAACCTTATCTTTAAGCATTTTAGCTCGAAAATATGAGTAGAAAATATTACAAGACTGGGCCCTTAGAGATTGTAATTGTTAATTAGGGCTAAATTTATATTAGATTTTACCTAGGGTTGTGCTATCAATTTTATTATTCTATATAAATTTTATCTATTGTTCTCTTATTTCAATTTCATTTTCTATTTGAATCTTGAATTAATTTGTAGTTCATTTAGTGTATCATTATATTTTAACCACATTATATTGTCTTATAATACCGTCTCCAAGTAAATTTAGGTAAATCTAGTAATTCTTATTGACACGGCTAGCAACCATCCGAATGTTTTTGTGATAACCTATGCCCTATAGAACTAGCCTTGTCGCGTCTACGTTCTTTCGCATGAATCATCGCCGGCCGAGAAAATTCAGGAGCTGTGGTACGCGTGCAGCCCTGGTCCAGAATAATATAGAGTGGCCTCGCTTCGTGCGGAGTATTCGCGATATTTTTAAGACTGTATATAAATAGCGGACATTACGCGACTTGCAGTTAGTTAATCATTGAATGTTGAATTGTAAAGAGCTATTAGTTATAAAGTTATAAGAGTAGTTTAGTGTGTTTAATGGTATACAGTGATAAAGTATGAAGAGGGTATATAGTAAAAGCTGTAATTTCGTTAAAACCCACGGAAAAACGTAACATTTGATGTCAGAAGTCGGATTGTGAAGAAACGGGACTTGTGAAGAGAAGAGGATACAAGTAGGTCAATGAGGCCGTTTTAAGTGTTGGATTCTGAGAACATTTTATAACATTCTATGGTCAATACAAGACAACAAACGATAGAAATGGAGCAAATGAATAAAATGTTGGCCGATTTTATGGAAAATCTAAGTGCTGAGAGACAAACAGAACATGCTCGGCTTCAGAAAATTTTACAAGACCAAGAAGATAAAAGGCAAGTAAAACAGGACAGGCTCCAGAAAATTTTACAAGATCAAGGAGATAACAGACAAATAGAACAGGATCGGCTTCAGAAATAATTTAGAGACCAAGAAGATAAAAGGCAAGCAGAATAGGACCAGCTTCAGAAATGGATGTTGGATTTAATTGTAGGCGAGCGACGAAATTTACAGAAAATAGTGGACGGGCATAATGAGAAATTTGAAAAAGGAGTAAACAATATACACAAGAAGTTGAAACTGTACAAAAAGAAGTTGGAAGTGTACAAAAAGAAGTAGGAAACGTACCGAAAGAAATGAGAATTCTACAAGCGGAAGTTACCAGACTAAAAAATCAAGGACTCACCGAGAGGTTATTCGCCACAGGACAGCACATCAAACTTCCAACCTATGACGGTCAAACATCCTGGACAAAGTACAAAAGACAAATTGAAGCCGCTGCTATTGACAACGGATGGAATAACGAAGAAATAGCTACTTCATTAGTAGTAGCGCTACGCGGATCTGCCCTGGAATTACTACATACCATTCCCATCAGCCAACAAGGGATATGACATACCTGTAGCTACCCTGGAGAGACGATTTGGCAAGCGACATAGAAGACAACTCTATCAGGCACAAATAAAGTCTAGACATCAGAAACCTGGTGAAAACCTACTAGAATTTGAGGCAGACGTTGACGTCTTATTCAATTGGCATACCCAGGAGCAACAGAAGAATTTCAAGAGGAACTTGCTGCCCAATATTTCGTGGATGGTATCAGAGATACCGAAACTCAGACATTTGATAACAGCCGTGAAGCTTTGGGTAGAGTCCCAGAAATTGAGGCGGCATGTAACATCTCTAAACCAACAATCAGGGAGGTATCCATCCAGGAAGAAAAGCTGGCGAACAATTATAAACTAACTAAGATGGGCGGTATTTTGAATAAATTAACCGAAGTTCTTCAGGCAATGAGGAGATTCCTGAAGCCACTAGAAGTTAGGCCATGTAACCGAAATACTATAAATCAGTGCTATAGATGTGGCAGGACTGGGCATTTCAAAAGGACTGTCGAGTACAGAGATTCCTGGAGCCACTAGAAGTTTGACCATGTAACCGAAATGCTATAAATCAGTGCTATAGATGTGGCAGGACTGGATATTTCAAAAGGGACTGTTGTGTACAAAGATTCCGGGAGTTACTAGAAGATAGGCCGCGTAACCGAAATATTTCAAGTCAGTGCTATAGATCTGGCAGGACTAGGCATTTCAAAAGAGATTGTCAAGAACAAAGATTCCGGGAGTCACTAGAAGATATGCCACGTAACCGAAATGTTTCAAATCAGTGCTATATATGTGGGAGGACTGGGCATTTCAAGAGAGACTGTCGAATACAACTACGGTCTACATCTCCATTCAGAGACGCTGGCAGTTCAAAGTCAAGTCAGGAAGAGTTAAAACAATATAACTTTAAGGCTAAGCATAGGGGAGAAAGATGGCATAATAGTACAGATGCTTTATCCAGGAGGTCATGCGAGGGTAATTATAAGCATTGCCAAAGAATAGACCAACTAGAAGAAACCACTCCCATTAGGCAAATCAAGTTTAAAGTTGATCAGCAGTGGACCACAGAGCAACTAAAGAAGGTCAGTTTGAGGGTAGTGAAATAGCATTACTGCTAAAAGCTAAAGAAGAACGTCAACCCAGACCAACCTGAAGAAATATTTCAACTAAGGTATTTACTTTTAAATCTTTGTTTGCTCAATGGGGCGCCCTGGTAGTTGAAAATGGACTTCTTAAGCGAGCCTGGGAAAGCACCGGTGGAAAAATAGTGAAGACGCAGTTAGTGATACCAAGGAGGAGGGTATCGGAAGTTCTGGAAGAAGTTCATAACAACAGTCTGGCTCACATCTCGGAGTGAACAAAAGGATTGACAAGATCCGCGACAGATTTTCCTGCCAGGATGTGAAATCATGGTGCCGGCAGTGATCAACCTGTGCCTCAAGTCAAGGACCCAAGACAAGATCTAGTGGGAAAATTGAAGATAATGATGTGGGACTACCGTTTGAACGTATCGCCTGTGACCGAATGAAGGCTCGATATGATCTCCAAGCTAACTCTCTAGGATTGCAGATGAACGATAAAGTCTGGTTATATAATCCGCAAAGGAAGAAAGGAAGATCTTCCAAGCTAATGCCATTATGGGAAGGGCCCTATACAGTCATCAAAAGAATTAATGACGCAGTGTATAGAATTCAACGTAGCCCCAGAACCAAACTGAAAGTTGTCCACCTCGACAGGCTCAAAGCATATCACGGACATAAAGTAGCTGATCGGGATAATCAGGTTTAAGAGGGAAGCAATGTCATGGCTAGCAACCATCCGAATGTTTTTGTGCTACCTTATAGAACTAGCCTTGTCGCGTCTCGATCGGCGTTGAGTCAACGCCGATCGAGAAAATTCAGGTCCTGTGGTAAGCGTGCAGCCTTGGTCGAGAAAAATATAGAGAGCCCTCGCTTCTTCCGGTGTATTGGCGATATTTTTAAAACTGTATATAAATAGCGGACATTACGCGAGTTGTAGTTAGCTAAGAATTGAGTGTTGAATTTTAAAGATATATTAGTTATAAAGTTATAAGAGTAGTTTAGTGTGTTTAGTTATTGTATACAGTGAGAGTATTAGCTTAAAATAGTAAAAACGTACGTAATGTTTTGGCCTTCTGTTTTAACAAATCCATCTTGTATTAGTGCCCTCGCGAAAGGGTGAAGTGGTTTATGCGTGGGCTTGCCTTATCTAAAAGTAAATATTTGGTATTGAGCAAGTTTTAGACACCGGGCCACCTTGTCGACAATATTAGCTTCGCCCAAAATTTGCGCTAAAATAGCCTCATGATTCATTAATTTTATAAAATATGTAACTGGCATGAGTATAGTGGGCTCTAATTGCAGTGCATTTCATATCGTTATATTGAGACAACTAGTGTTTTGTGATTCGATAGATAGATGGTTTATCTTTGCTTCTCTTTGGTTATCTTAGCGTGTGGAAACGCGTCAGTGTTTCTTTCGCCATTTGGGTTTTTTGAATTTTTTTGAATTCCCTAAAAGAAACAGGGATGACCAATGCTTTCTAAAGTATAAATATGGGTGAAAACAATCACTAAAACAAACTTGCAGTCTGTCATTTTGAGGCAGTTTATCGTACCTTATAGTGTGTATGGTGGAAGTTAATTGTGACAATATACCATCATAAATGCCGTATTATTTCGGTTTTCTTTGACATAACGTTGGTCTCTTTAATTAATTTTCTCGATGACGTTTCACTTTGGGCATCGAATTGTCATCTGGACTTGACATTTCAGCTTTTCGTCTGCCGCTGTAGTAAGTCGTGCACTCCGAGCAGCTATGTTATCGATATATAATAAATGAATACTTTTGGGACCGCTTGTTGCGGTTTAATTTTGAAGATTACAGGTGCAGAATACCGCATGCCTATCGAGTATGAGTTCTCGCTGGACGGCATTGCTCCGAAGCAGCAGATTTTTCGGTAAACTTGGATCGGATTTTTTGAATATACCTATCGCGAGTTACTAGAAGTCTTATGGTTCGTAAGAATGGGCTGTTTTAAATTTAGGAAGGGATTTCCGGTGAAGGTTGCGCATACCCTCCTTCGACCATCTCCCGGATGAAAATCAAAGACGGTCACTTTTCAAGGGTTGACCATTTGTAGTGGCAGTGTTAAAATGTCATGTTAGAAAGTTTTCGTGAAAACATCTTAGTGTGGATCTCCTAGCTATCCTGTTTGGGTATTAGGGCTTATTATTGCTTGGGTGCCTAGACTTGGTTCTTTTATGTGACGCAATTTTGAGATCCAGTGAATTTACGTGGCTAGTTGCCAGCTCCTCTGTAATGTTCTTTGCAGATATTTTGTTTCGTCCACCTGGTTCGGCGTCAAAAAATTTTGAAAACATTGATTTTTCTTTTTTACTTGAGTTATTTCATTTCGATTATTACTACAAATTTGAAGTTTGTAAGGAAGGAAATTTCGTCACACTTTTTTTGAACAAATTTTTATGTATTTATTTTTTCTTATTTGATTTGTGCGGATGGCTTATCAATAAGGGATCTTAAGATGTGTTTTCCTTTTTGTATAAAGCCACTCATAAATATTATCAATTCATGTATTTTAAATAATACTTTTCCCACCTTATGGAAAAGGGCTATTATAAAACCTATTTGTAAGATTAAGGATCCAAAGGAATTTAAAGATCTCAGGCCAATAAGCATCTTGTCAGTAGTGTTAAAGGTATTCGAAAAACATATTTTTCAGCAAGTGAATCAATTCATAGAGTGTAATAAAATAATTCCTTCATCTCAGTCAGGCTTTAGAAAGAATTATAGTACAATAACAAGTCTAGTTAATATGGTTAATAATATAAGACACAATGAAGAATTAAAAAATACAACGTGTATGGCTATATTAGATTTTAGTAAGGCCTTTGACACTATTGACCATGGTATGTTGTTGGCCAAATTAAAGTATTTTTGGTTTTCATCTGAGGCTTTACAGTTTTTTGGCTCTTACCTTCAGGACAGATCGCATTCCGTATCACTAGATAATCTTCAGCAATCTGAATTTCTAAAAATAAAATCAGGTGTCCCACAAGGTTTCATTATGGGACCATTGCTATTCTCAATTTATGTTTGTGATATGAATGGGTCAATACAACATTCCAAGATACAGCAATATGCAGATGACTCGCAAATATATATGCCATTTTCCATTGAAAATATGCATGATGCTAATATTCGTTTTAATTCCGACATTGAGAGACTCGCACTATTTTCTAAAAATCATAATTTGCAAATTAATCCAGCCAAAAGTTGCTTAATTTTTTTGGAAAAAATAGTTTAAATCCTATTTTAAAGACCAATTTTTCTGTACTAGACAATGTTAATGTACCTTGTGTTAATGAAACAAAAATTTTAGGTATCACATTCGATTCACAACTGACATTTCAAAGTCACATAATTAATAAAATAAAAATTGCGCATATGAGACTAAAGAATTTATATAGGCTTAAAAATGTACCACCTAATAAAACAAAATACTTCTTATGTAATAGTTTGGTTCTTTCACTTTTTGATTATGGGGATATAGTTTATTCAGATTGTTTAACTTTAGATATTTCAAACAAAATTCAGAAATTGCAAAATAGTTGTATGAGATTTGGTTATAATATATCTTTTAGATCCCATATAACCCCTTTTTTAAATGAATATCAGATATTAAACATGAAGAATCGAAGAAAATGTCATATGTACAGTTTTATTTTTAGAATTATAAGCTCTGGACAACCGCCATACCTAAAGGATTTATTTTCAAGATCCAACCATCACCATAATACAGGAAGTATTCGAACTAACTTTTTAATGCCTCAGCACCGTACCAACCCAATGCATAAATCATTTAGTGTCGTTGCCGTACAAATGTGGAATAACTTGCCAAATCATGCTAAAATATTAACTTATTATGCATTTTCAGAATTTATTAAACATTTTCTTCTAACTGTACAGTTTTTGTAGTTTCTGTTTTGGTTTCCTTTTTGAAATTGCTTTGTGTTTGGAGATACTGATCTGAAAAAGTATAACATTATTTAATATTCTATACGGAAGGTGATAATATATTTTTTGCGCTCCCCCCTCTTTGCAGCCTGCCCTATGGTCGAGTCGCCATGTTGTATTTTCTTTCTAATATTCTATTTATTTTTCATTGTTTTTTTTATTACTTTATTATTCAGTTTTTATTTATCTATTTAGGATTATTCCACGTAGATGCTTGCGTATCTACGCTATCGGTTTTTATAATCGCGGGGTAATTCCTTTTACCACAAATATTTTTTATATATGTGTAGATTTCTAAATGTATTAGTTTGGAATTATTTATTTTGTTGCTAATAAACTTTTTTGAATTTGAATTTGAATTTGAATTTATATTAAGATTTCGTATGGGTTTTCAATGCAATTAAAAAATATTTACTAAAAAATAAATTAAAGAACTGATCTCATAAAATCGCAATTACCACAAGCCGCATACGCGCATTCAATTCAAAGTTCGATTGACTACTGACGAAATGGGTTCTACGAAAATTATGACTGACTATCTGTTTAAGAATATAAATTAGTTTTACATTTTTACAAACACTCCTGCTAACTGACTGGCTGGCACTACAATGGTAGTCTATGACTAAACTAAAAATATTAATCTTCCTAAAATACTCACACTTCTTGGGGACGAGGTCTCTGATTATATGAGCAACATAGGAAAAGCATCATTCTAATTTTTTAAACAGTAATTTTCATCTAGAAAAAATATTCTTAGGTACTATTGCTCAAATTCTTGAAAAATGGAAAGTCATTTTATTACCTACCTTCTTTGCTCGTTGTCCTCCTTTATAGCCCTCCGAGTCCGAGACGTAATGGGTGGGAACACGATTTTTTTTTGTACTTCATTGGAAAATAAATTAATGGTTCTTAGAAAGGCGCTTATAATTGACACAGATAAGAAATAAAGTACTAGAGGATTCAACTTTAAGAGAAACTTTGTGGCTATGTATTTACAATTTTTATGTGCAGTGGTTACTTTAAATCCAACTTGCTGAAATGGACATTAAATATAGAGGTTATTTAGCGCCCCTTAGAGATAAAACGCATTAAATAAAACCAAAACAAAGGGGCCTATCAAGGCTTGCGGGGAGAGCTGATCTGCTTTTAGTGGTAAATTTAAGTGGAAAGTTGCGTTACAGAGCAAAATATCAGATCTTCTTATCCTCAACTTTAATTGGTTTACGAAAAATACACAACGCAGCATTAAATCATTTTCGATTTCCGAAGCCAGCGCTTTCCTAAGTATTTTGTAAACAAAGTTGTTGCTCTTTGAAAACATAAGCCAGGACCTATTAAACTTTGTTAATTATTATTTTCGTTCGATTACGAAAAATTAATACATTTCTTTTGATTGCCAATTTCAGTTGATTATTTTTATTAAAATATTTCAAAGAAATTCTTTTCGCTAAGTGGCATGACATACTAAAATCGAAGTCATTAAGTTTTTGCGCGAAATAACATAATTAACGGATTAAACGTAGTAGAAGAAAGTTTAGATAAACTAGTCAACAATTGAAACGTCAAAAAATTGTGCAAGCCCTCTTAAATACGAAACGGAATTTTGCATTAAATGCCAATGAGGCTGTGTAATTTGAAAACTATTTCATGATTTTTTTAAAGAGATTTGTATAGATACAGGTGTAAACGCGTAGTATTAAATGACATAATTATATTTACTTACCAATATGTTGGGAAACATTTTTCAGAAATTTTTTATAGTCTGTTTCAGAAATGTATAGAGTAATAAAACCTCATTAGGTTTGACAAAGGACTACAGAATTACCTACCAATAATGTATGCCACTTTCTTGGTTGGGCAGTTGTTCCATTGCAAAATTCTATCTTTTCATCAAGTATAGGTAGTACCAGACGGTTTTGGGTTAATTTAGGTGTTTTACCTATTGTTCTTCATTCATAAACACTGAAAATGGTACGCCAAAGGCGTGCAGGTTGGATATTTGTAAAAACAATTTAAATTTAACCAAATGTTATTTTAACAAAATAAAAATTATATATAATATGTACATAATATACATAGATAAAATAATAATTACTATACAATACATTATTATACAACATTTAAATTATAATAGGTTTTATTTTTTGTCATTTGAGGAACTGTCATCATGTCTTGACTTTATAATTAAAGGGTCGACCATCTGATTGATCAAGTTGTCAAGATCCCACATTTCCTCATCCTGTTTAATCATATGCTGGACTGCTTTTCGCCAGTTCTCTGGTGTCACTTCCTTGATAGCTTGATCAAACTGTAGCTTAACATCTTTCATTTTAAATGTCGTGTTTTGTCTTGCTACAAATCACTTGCGCCCATATAAGTTCTATAGGATTTAGGTTGCAATGATATGACAGTAAGCGCAGCACAGTTACATTATATTTTTCTGCTATATCTTCTACGTTATATTTCATAAAACAACTTTTCTTCGAAATACACATTTGGCTTCTTCATCAAGGGCCTTTGCTGGTCTTCCTGGAATTTTCTTGGGAGGTCCCTTTTGACCTGCCCTCTCGCAGTAATTTGAAAATGGTGTACTTTTCAATTCCAGTCATTCGGGAACATCGTTCAACAATTTCTTGTACAGTAAAACTAGGCCAATCGTGTACATTAATAATAATAACTTTTTCACTCACTGATAGTGGATAATTATTAGCACATCTTTTCGTTGGAGTGAATCTCGCCATATTACTAATATTCTTATAATGCTATTAACACTCTGGCGTAACAGCAAATACTAACATGCTTAAAACACCATTAAGAAGTATTTATAATATGTGTCTTTGCTACCTGCCTCAATGGGTATGCAAAAGGACTACAGGGATTTAAAAGGATCATAAATGTAATCTATAAAGTAATAAAACCTCATTAGGTATGGAAAAGGACTGCAGGGGTAAAAAGACTCTCACGTAATAATATGCTTTATATTTCTCATTAGTGAAAAACTCGATATGTCGAAAATATTAAATTCAACTAGCTCACCCTGTATAAAAAGCATAGTCATTTGTAAAGTTGCCTCTCATACGGTTTTCGTCGCCGATTCTCGTCTACAGATCAGCTTTTCTACAAAAAAACATTTATTTTTTAAAATTAAAACCATATTTTTTTTTACCTATAAATCGATCTTTTTACATTTTCCCTCAAAAGTTCATTACTTGTGATTTTTCCATCGCTAGAACGACCAAAACTCACTCCTTTTCCAACAAACCAAATATGCCCGTCCAGTTAAAGTTCAGAGGACCGTCAAAATAATGTGTTCACAAAATTTCACCAACATTTTTTTTGACAGTTATCGTGTATGAAAGCAAAATTTTGAAAAATCCTACATTTGGCGTAATAACTTGAAAGAGAAAAATCGGATCGCCAAAAACCATCGACCGTCGGTGGTCCCCAAGTGTTGCCGAGAAACGTGCCAAATCTCAAATTTCCTTTCGTAGCCGTTGTCCAGGAAAATTAATTTGACGCTGACTTTACCCGAAATAGCGATAGCCGAGCCTCACGCGTGACGTGTGACGCCTCAGTTTCCTTCACTACCCAGGAAAAAAGTGTGCTGAATGCGCTCAAAACAGAGGCGGCTCGTCGTAAAAAGCAGCTGAGGCTGGGCCACCCATGTAAAAATTACAATATAATCAAAATTACCGACCGAACAGAAGAACAGCTTAAGCGTAAATGATGCTTCAGTCACTTTTATATGGTTGTGTTGAGAAAGCAGCGATCCTCCCTCCTGACTTCCAAATCTCGACCTACCCCCTCCCCCCTTCCCATCAACATTGAAGCGCCCCTTCGAATTTTTTTTCCGACTTCCAAACCTGATCTTTAAATCTTGATACCCCCTCCTCCCACGCAGATACATTGACATATCCTTGCGCATGGGCGACCGTAACGCATGCGCATTACCTTCGCGTAGGTATATTATAAATATAAACCGTTTTTCCAATCATAAAAGTATAAAATACAATCAAAGATTAAAATATTATCTTCTAAACGCTCAAATCGTTGAGCAGTCTATCCCGGGAGATTTAAAAGTATTCGCTGATGCAAAAGTATTACCTCGGTTATTATTTCACCGCGACCCGAAAGTAAACAATCTGATCCAGATTTGCTCTTACTCCAAGCACTGTCAGGTAAATTAGAAATTTGTCTCCAGTGAACCTACCGTATATTTATTTAAACCGTGGCTATAGTACTACGCTCCCTACCCGTTCGCATTTATACATTCCGTACATCTATTTGGTACCTAGGGGATTTTTATTGGTTAAACCGTTCAACCTCTATCCCATCAACACGCGGGTGCGAAAATCGTGTATGGAATGTATGTGCTTGTGATACGATGTCGACGCTTCGGGTTACCTCCGGGTACGATTCCCGTCAGCGGTAAGGTTTTGATTAATATTTTTTATGTTTATGTTTGTTTCGTTTTTTAAATTTGAGTTAGTTTGTGTTAACAGTACTAACAACGAACCGCTGTTTGATGACTCTTGTCGTTTAAAGACGCCTCTCATCCTTTCCGAACTTCTACCATATTCTTTGAAGCCTTCGAAAAATACTTACACTGCAAAAGTATTTGTTACATTTCGTACCTGAATTTGGCATCGAATTACATTCCGTACACGATTTTCGCAGAATATTTTGGATAGAAGTTCAAATTTTGAAGGGTTTGACCAATAACAGCCCTAGGTGCCAAATGCATGTACGGAATGTATTAATGCCACACGTTCAGCTGTACAAGACGAGGCTTTAAATCAGCGAATTTTAGTAGTTGCATGAGGCGCACAAATTTGTGCTTGCATGGGTATTATTTTAGCAGTAGCTTGCATGTTGCCTTTGTTTTTGAACATGGAATTTTAATTTTAAACTTTCTTTTTAAAAACATAAAAACCAGTTAGAAATAATTGTTAAAAAAATTATTTTATTGTTTTATGGTGTATTATAAAATTTAAGGCCCAACAATCAAAATAAAGAATAGGTAAGTATTACACTCCTTTGTTTCGTAATATTAGGAAAAGGTGCCCATTTAAAACTTGGCTACAGTTTATTGTCAACTTCCTCATCTCATATTTTTTCTTCTTGAAGGGCAAGTGTGTCAGGTATCAAGTCGTCAGATGCTTATTCCTAATGAAAATTAGACCACGTCGATCACAACCCTCACGATTGAATTGGCGCGTGCCTATCAGTGGAGAGTTGGTTAGTTTTGGTTTGTGAACTATTAATAATTAATACTGTTGTTTTGTATGGCTGTGTTGTTAATAGGGAGGTAAGGTAAGGCAAGGGCCCTTAAGCAAGGTAATCTGATTTGTGTTTTATTTTAGTAATGCAGTATTGCCATCTCCGAGACCATATCTAGAACCAAGGTTTTGTTTATTAAAATTATTTTTTGCTCAGTGGGTTTTGAGGTTTTGTTGTGGCTACCACTTGGTGTTTTAATATAAAAATTGTAAGATAGGATAAAACTTGGGTAGAAATGAATCTCTCTCATGATATTGTTTTGTATTTGCTTGAAACTCCTTTCTCTCGATGATCTGAAGTGGAAAAGCGGCAAATTTTAGAGAGTCGACTAACACCAAAAATAATGGCAATTTTTTAAGGAAAAAAGGATGGGTTGTCGGGATACTTCGCAACCGTTTCAAACTTCCTGGTACGATAATTATAAATGGCTTTCCGGGAGTTTATGTAAACAGAGTTTATATTGCTGAATTTTATTGGGTAAAGCAAAAAATTCTGTTAGATAGAGTGCGGGCTCCTTAAATTATTTTGTTGGCTTTGAATTTGCACTTTTAGTCCTTAGCGATTTTTTTCTTTCACGGATTTAGTCTTTGATTTATTACAAAAGAAATCACTGTATATTAATTATTGTATCTCTCAAATAAAAATTACGCAAGCTCTCTTAAATACGAAATGAAATGACGAATCATTTAAACAGATTTTTGACGGAGCTGCTTTAAGGACGCCAATCCCAACTGAACAAGGAGACGGACGGGTAAGATCCATATTAACTCAGGACCAAGTTTTTGAAAAATATATAGTTTTATATTACGGAGTTTTAGGCACTATCTCATTACAAATTGCCACTCGTTTTCGAGATTTAGAAAAAGTTCAGTTTATCGCTTTAATGGACACTTCAAAATTTAAATCTTACTTCAAAAACGTTCCTATCGATGCAATATCTGCTACTCTATTATATTTGCCGATTCGCAAATATTGTATTCAGGGCACAATTTATTTGTGCTAATGAAGAATTCAAAGACCTTGAACCACAAACTTTAATGAAAAATATTACTGAACAAAAAATATCTTCAGAGAAGTTTCTTATTAATGACAATTCCAGCTACTAGTGTTTCGGTGGAACGAAATTTTTCTTGCCTAGAAAGGGTTATAAGACGTTCTCACTTCAGCGAGAAATTTTAAAAATTTCTTTAGTGAAGTGTTAAAGAAATCATTAAGATATACTGAAAAAGGGATTGGAGACGGTCAGCGAAAACGTAGTTAAGCGACGGCAAATTTTTAATATCACCACAGTGAAAATGTCTCGCTGGTTTTATGCCCCTACTCAAAATTAAAATACCGTTAAAATACGTTGGTCCTTGAGGGAATTTCACGGCTGGCGAGAACATAGTGCTGCGGCGTCCGGTCCAGCAGGAAGAGAGCCCGGTTTCAGGTGGTGCGTATCCGAGACGGAAAATAGGTGATCCGAGAACAGCTGAATTTGACCCCCGGGTGTCGTACGGACTCCTGCTACGGAGATTTATTTCTGCAGGACGAAGGCGACGTTGTCCGGCTTTCAGTTTTAATGAAATATTGTATTCATGGGGTGAGGCTTTCGCACCTGCAGCCCTGCTCTGATCAAAATTATATGGGGCGTCAGAACAGAACTCTTTTAAATATTTCAATCGTCATGACTCATTTGTAATGTGTGTTTTGTTATATAATGAGTTATTATTATATTCAGGGTGTTTTCAAGTTGCCTTTTTTATTAAAAGAACGATTCCTCACTGTAAAAGAAGAAGTAAAAATATTGTAACCCACAATTTCCACTTTTGTTACACATGCTGAAAGAGTTTCATAAAGTTCTATAACAGCGTAGCCCTTAATTTTCGTTGCGTGATTTGATTTCGCGATAATTTTTCAATATAAAAAATAACTTGATACCGATAACCACTGGTAAAACTTTTTTAATTTACAAAAATATTGTGTATCGTCCCATCTTTCTCATTCTTGTCATGGTATTTTTCAACTGTTCTAAAATATTATACAGGGATATCGCAAAGTTGATAAAAAACACAAACATAGTAAATCTTTAATGGATTACCCTGAATATTAAAACAAAAAATAACAGATATTTTTTTTCTGAATTCTGAAATATATAATGTGTTGACATTTGGTTTAGCCGTTTTCGAAATATTTGTATTATTTAATTAAATCGCAGTTATCATTTTTACTAAACAAATAAGTTATAATTAACATATTGTTACTATAATTATAGCATTAATTATTAATATATTTATTTTCAATAATTAAAACAGAACCAAAAACTTAGCAACATTTATTTTTATAAAATAATTTATCAAAATTCAGAAGTGTTGAAGGTAACCGCCGTTATTTTCAATAGTTTTTAAAATGCAAAATTTCGAAAGTGGCTAAACAAATGTCAACATATTATATTTTTGAATTCAAAATGAAAATATCTATTAATTTTTGTTTTAATATACAGGGTGATCCGTTAAAAATTTACCATCTATGTGTTTTTTTATCAACTTAGCGATAGCCCTGTATTATATTTTAGAATATTTTCTCGCGATTTAGGATGAGCCCTACGACTTTTCTATTTAAGTTTTTTTCTACCTCGTATAATAACCGCGCTAAACGCTGCCTAAATATAAGGAATCACCCTGTACATTGTTGGTATATATATTTGCGTGGTCCGTTTTGGTAGGTAAAGGGGTATTTAGCGCCTTTCTATTTAAGATGAGGTTTTCAATGAAATCCATAAATTAAGAATAAAATCACAGACGAAGTGGCAAGACTGAGGTAGGACCAATAACTCCTCTACAAAAGGACCAAGTGCTTACAAAATTTTAGCTCGTGACGTATTGCATTTGGGCCATTGATATTTGGAGCGAAGATGTTGACAGGACGCTTTCGGGAGGAAGGGTAATAGCAATCCAGGCGCAAGTACATGCAACGTTGCCGGACTAGTAGCGAACGTTAGGATGCCCGTATATAAAGAATGTAACATATTTCCATAAGGTGTTCTTTCCTCTTTCTATAACGTGTTATTTCGTAATTTATTTAATTAATTATCTAATACTACTACCCTGTTCGTATACTTTCCTAAAATAATGGAAACAAGTAAATAGGTACCTAGGTTTTAAATTTCGTGCATTATTATTAACTATACCTCTAAATAAATACATACGTACATATGTGTCAATATCTATAAAATATACATAGACACCTTACTTTTACATACCTACATATTAAAAATCATACGGGCCAATCATTATCGAAATTCTACTGTAATTTCCTTATACAGTGCAGAAAACAAACGAGATCAGTTTCCGATTCTGCCGGTTGCAAATGGCTCCTTAAATCGGCATTTGGTGTTATCTTGTTGCATTTTTGTAAAATCGGAAGTCTTTTTGTGTTTTGTGTGGTGTGTGAAAGTTGTACCTAATATTTCGTGGTATATTTAGGAACACAATTTATATTGTTAGGCATATTTTTAAATATGTAAAACTATATATTTCGGAAACATCTGATGCATGGCGTCAACTTGACGGTTTGTGTTCTGGTTCATTGTATAGTACGTCATATTTATAACTTTTTGTCGTGTTTAAAAGTATATTTTTCCGGTAATTTTGTGGTAAGTTAATGTAAGTAATTATGCCTCAGGAATGCTGCATACCCGGCTGCAATGGGGACTATAAAAAATGGGCCTAAAGTTCATGTTTTCGGTTTTCCAAAGGGCGTAAGTTTACAACGGAAAATGCTAATACTGAATATTAGTCTATTGTATAGCGAGTCAGTTTGTATTTTAACATCAAAATTTAAAACGCTATTTATTTCACATAGTTTGGACGATATACAGTCAATATTTGAAGCCAAATATAGTAGACAGTTTTCGAAATCTTGATGATAACAAAATAGTGCATGCTTAAGATTTTATTTGTACAATTAGCATTGTTTACAACTGCAAAGGAAAGATAAAGATGTTAAAGTAGTACAATAATTTTATATTCTATTCTCTATACTCTTTATATTACTCCACATGCATACAAATATTTAAGAGAATATGGGTCTCTTATTTTACCAAATCCTCATTCTATAACGGGTATTTGTAATAAACATATGACTGCTCCCCATGGATGAAAAAAATATCTTTTTAAACTATGTTTGAAATGTGTTTGGTTTGCTAAAAGATCATGAGAGATTTGTGACACTGCTTTTAGATGTAGGCCAAATCCCTGCAGATTTTTCTCTTTCATCCTTAGCTCTCTTATAAAAGCAAATAGTAAGCAAAAGCTTTTAACTGTCTTCATAGCTGTATGATTCTGTTTCAGAAAGCTGTAGTTTAAGTATTTTTAATTTTGATAAATAATAATTGAGATTTTATTATTTTGGCGCATTTGAATTTATATTAAACAACTTCCTCGAATGTACCAAATAAATAGAAACATGATTAACATTCTTGTTAGCCAAACCTGGACCCACGCTATATAAATGTTAAACGTATCACAAATATACAAAAATTGAATTTTACTGGAATGCCTCATTACATTTTTAAATATATTAAGCAAATTTCGGCAAAGTACACAATTTTAGAACCACCCAAATAATAGTTTAAGTTATACGAAGCTTTTAGTTAAAACTTTGACTTAATGCCCTTTTATACTTTTCAATTATAATAATTCTGTTTTTTTTTGGGACAATCTTATGGTTAAGAAATAACTATATATTTGATCACAAATTAAAGTTACGTTTTACTTAATATTCTGCTATTAAAGTTTTAGGTTAATCTTCATTCGCCATTCCGTCAAGAATGATTTATAAATTTATCGAAATGAGAGGTTTAAATATTGATTGAATTTCAAAATATGGTATAATCAGAGTACCTACTTAGTATATTAATACTTCCGCAATTAATTTCGGGTGAAATCCAGCAATTTACATCTACATCTCGTTGCAATGTCTGACCGGCTGTTTTGACAATATCATTTTATTTTAGTGTCACCCGGAAAGGGAGAAGGGAGCCACACATGTACTTGCCTTAATCAAACGTAAATATTTAATATTAAGTTGGTTTTGTTTCGTGATGAGCAAAGCAAGACCACGACCAAGACTTGCATGGTCTTGATCTTGTTTCTGCACATAGAGTCTTGGCCTCGGTCTTGCAAACTAATATGTTATCTTGGCCTTGGTCTTGCATCAAGAGTCTTGTACATCTTGGTTTTAAACAAGGCTTAAAATTAAAAAAGTAAACAAGACAAAACAATAAACGGGAGACTTTTGAGACTTTTGAGTTTGAATTCTGTATGTTCCACTCTTGCCATTGGGTAACTAAAAATCCGAAATTTTCGGAAACATAAAAATTTAACAATCGATCATTTACCAATACCACACCAGTTATCTACTAATTAAAAATCGAATTAACTATTGATACGTACCTTTTCATTGTCAAATGTACCCTAGGGAAAAGTCTCTTCCCAACCCGAATATATTTTTATTTTAATTTTATGATAGCTCCGTCTAACATGGTAATGATTTTAAATTTTTTTTAGAAATATAGTTCGGACACACTAATTTACAAAGCTAGCCTAAAACCCACGCAAAATATTAAGTTTAATGTAATATGCAGACAATTTAAATTTAACGAAGTAATAGAGGGATAAAACATTGTTACAAAGAATCGCTTGATATTATCATTCAGAAATTTGAAGGGGTCTCGCAAGACTCTTGCAACAAGTTTTGGTCTTGCAAGGCATGGTATTGGTATTGGTCTTATTTTTCATACACAGTCTTGGTCTTGCTAATCAAGAGCCGGTCTCGGTATTGGTCCTGCTATTTTTGAAAGACCAAGACTAATACTGCAAGACCGAGTCCAGTCTGGCCCATCATTAGTTTTGCTTCAAAGATATTCTTATAAGCAATGTTAGCTTCGTTTAACATTTGCTCTCGAATTGTTTCAAAGTTAATTAATTGTGTAAAATATATACCTTGTTGGATTATTGGGGCGACTGTATTTTGGTGGCCGAATTCCCAAACGGTTTGTTCTTGTTCCCTTTTGGTTAAATTAGCGTTTCTCAATGTTAATGCTGAAATCAAAACTTTCCCCCTTTAGTTTTCGGAGTTTTTTAGAAGGGCTATTAGGGCTTTTAAAGTATAAAAAGAGGTAAAAACAATAATACCATATTGAAACAGTAAACCTTGTCTTATTTTATAATTGTTACTTCATGTCGAAAAGTAACTACAGATATTTACTATGGTAAAATGCCGTATTATTTTGGTTCTAAATCAATTTTCCATAATATCACGTTCAATTTTTTTAATTTCTTTGCGTGGTTATGCCATTTTGAACATCGAATTGTTGTCTGGACCTGCGTTTTGCTTATTGTAGAAGGCGCATATTGGCGACACTATCGTTCGTCAAACTAGGGATGTGCGGTGCGAATCATGATTGTTATCGACACCTGATGTATAAATATTTGTCTTTTGAGACTGTTTATTTAAACTAATATTAGATATTACAGGTACTGTATAGAGCATGTCTGCTGATGTCATAGTGTAACGCAGTAGATTCAGAAAAATCACAAAACCTGTCAAAATAGGCGTGGTTTGGATCTGGGATGACGTCATTGCTCGTGGAAACAAGTCGTTAGGAGTAGGCGACCAAAAACTTGGATCGAATTTAGTGAGTGAAATGTGGCATGTAGCTCTTAGGAACTAGCTAGTTCAATTTTCTGTAAGAGAACTTCCGGTAAAAATCGGTCATTGCAACTGGTTGTGAGGTGTTGTGATTGAACTGTTTTTTTGGTGAAATATTATTGTGAAAACCTGCTACCAGGCCCATTTTGAGTCTTAGGCAGTACCGTTTGCTTACATTTAGTGTATTATTTGTGCCTGGAGTGACTCGGTAACTGGCATTTTCAGCGTCTTCTTCAGCTGAGTCAGTTTTTCATTTTTCATCATTTGGTGCTCCCTCGTGGATGGTTGCTAATTTGTTTTAATTTTTATTGCAGGGATTTTGTCTCGTCCATGCGCTGATACTGCTTAGCTGAATTGAACATTAGTAGAATTGAAAAGCCTTTCACAGGAAAAATAATGATTTTTAATTGATATTTTATTTAGTTTTCCTTGCCTGTAAACGTTTCTTGCCTTGGATTTTAAGCAAAAACCTTGAATATGTTGATGTCTTACAGCTTTTTTTGTACGCGAAGAGTTGTGTTTTTACGTGAAGAGTACTTCTTCAACTGAGGAAGTTCCTTGTATTCTACGTGAAGAGTTTTTCGCTTGTGTAAGTTTCCTTCCGGGACTTGCCTGGAGAGCTACTCACAAGTTTCCATAGGTCAGATCGGCACGTCAAACCGTGAGAGATTTTGTTTTTTAAATATTATAATTGCTGTTTAATTTACGCCACGTTAGTCAACCTTTGTACATTCAATCCTAATTTTTTTGCCTCTCTTACAAACATAAGTTTACTTTAAGAAGGGCATACTTCTCCGATAAGGCTAGAAGTTGCCTTTATTATTTTTTAATTGATACCTTCATTATTTTGCTTAAGTTAAAACAAGTTTAAATTTTCCCTTTGTATGATCCTAATTGATTAAATTAATAATGCTTTAAGTCTTACTATTTTTAATTTCGCGATTGTATTGCTTTCTAGTGGACCCGGAAGTGTGAATGGAACATGATTATAGTTCGGGTAGTTTAGGAACTAATTATTTACCGTTTATTTTCATCCACTTTACTTCAGGTTATCTGTTAATTTATATATTTATTTGCGATCTTTTTTACTTACGTTACTTGCATAACAAGGGCGTATTAAGCGTACCAGGTTTGATTATCGTTCTTTTTCTTATTGTTAGTTAATCTTTGTGACTTGGCACAACAGATATTTTGTTTTGCATAATAGTTAGCTCAATATTTTTCTGACTCTAATTGAGTAGTTACTTAAATCTATTTTTTAACTTTACCTTATCACGTGTGTTTTTTTTTGCTATAGTATTCCAGAAGTAAGAATAATTGACTGAAATTAATTGGGCTCAATAACTGAATTATTTTGATTTGTTTTTGTTCTGAATGGATTGAGCTTCTGGTTTTATTATTTATATTTGTTGTTGCAGAGCTTAATATTCAAATTACAATTTGGGAATTTTCTAACTTAATCGTTAATTGTTTTTTTCTTAACTTAACTCTATTCACTTTCAGTTCTTCTAATCTGAGATGAAGATAGATAAATAATATTAGAAGGCAACAAAGAGCATGGCATTCTGACCCTTCGAATAAAGTTGGTATTACAGTTTCTGTAACTAACATTTTTATATTATCTCCTCAAAAGAGTATAGTTAATGGTTGATGATCTAGATATAATCACAGAAAGGCTGCACTGTGCTGTGTCTTTCATATATCTCGAAGTTTAAAACGAATCAAAGTATGAAATGAAATATCCAGCAAATTATTTACGTAGAAAAATTCCGGCTGAAGTTAAAGATCGATCGTGAACTCTCTCGGAAACTCTCGATTGGATAAATTGAACAGGAAACAGCATGAAGTATGTGTTTAATGTAGCGGAAAATAATGACGAATCGACGCTGTCTGTTGCTTATAACAGCTAATATGGAGTCGTTTATTAATTTGGAGGCGCTCCGGAACTTTGGAGACGGTTCATTAATATCCTTCTCACCTAGTCCGCCGCTCGCATTTCAAAAACAGACTACCGTAAATAACTAGTACTGATGATGATGCTCTTTTAAGCTGCCCCCATGTGTCTGCGTAATGTTCTTTCTTATATTTATGGTGCTAATTACTTTTCATATGGGCCGGTGGATGAAAGGACCTAAGATATAACGCATAAATAAATTTATAGGAGGCCGTAAATTCGAGAAAAATCAGGTGGAATTAATCATTAGGTCTAGGACCACTCACTTGGAGTCTAATGTATGACTGAGAAAGCGTCAGTGCTAACTTGCATTGAAACCTAGTTAGCACACCTAAGAATATTCTGAGTTCATTGATTAACAAACGCAGTAGTTTTCTAGAGGATAACCATTTACACGAACCATGCAACGAAGGAGTTTGGAACACTTTAGGCAGCCATGAGAATAAGAAGTAAATGCCGAGATTTGTTCCAGGTAAAGCTCAATGGATGAAGAAGTTTTGGGAGAAGAAGAATCTCTTGCCTGGCCAATCTAAGAAAATTGCTTGGAACGAGTACCATCGGTCTTTTCTTGCGGCATCTAATAAAATTCGAATCGAAAAACTGTAAGTCCAATAATGAAACTCCATTTAGGTCACCACGCTAAAGCGACTAATTATTCCATAGTTGATACCCCGAATGCACCTCAGTCTAAAAAATCTTATTATATTCACTCCTTGTTTCTGTTAATTGCACTCATTGATCTCCGAACTATGATTCATCAATCAATGCATTGTATAATTTTTTCGCTCCATGTTTGATGTGATCTATTTATTGATGGCCACATACTCGGCTAGTTGTTTTGTTTCAAGCTAGTTCCAAAGCTGTTGATGGGATTGTGCGTGTGTGGTGTAGATTTCTGTCTGAAATGTTGAAAAAATGCTTCGTTTGGTCCATATATTGTTGTTCCAGTACCTCTCTCGGTCTTGGAGCAGTCTGTACGGTAGGTCAGGTTCTTATATAAGAGGTTCTAATCTCAAGAGATATTCTTACTGACCATTTCCTGCGAAGCAGTTAGTTTCCTAGATCCAAACTATTCACTTGGTGCTTGCTTAAATGGAATTAATAATGAGCCCTAGGAATACTCACTTAGCATCAAATGCATGACTGAAAAAGCACCAATGACAATTTGCATTCAAATGTGATTAGTAGTCCTAAGAATATCTTGGGTTGATCTATTAATAAACGCAGTAGTTCTTCAAAGAATAGCGATTCATACAAATCATAAAACGAAGGAGACTGGAATATTTTAGGAAGTAATTGCTGAGACTTATTACAAGAAAACCACAATGGATGAAGAACTTTTGGAAGAAGAAGAAGAATCTCTTGCTTGGCTAATCTGAGAATATGGCTTGGAACGAGCGCCATCGATTTTTCATGTGGCAGCTAATAAAACCCATATCGAATAGCGATATCGCTATCCAATAATGAGACTCCGTTGAAGCCGCCGCCCCGAGGCTAATAATTATTGCCTGAAGTTCATCCATTTTTGACACCGCAAGTCTAAAATCTTATAATTTTTACTCCTTGTTTCTGTTAAATGCAATCTTTGATCCTTGAATTCTGATGCTTCAATCGATGCATTGTATATGATTTTTGCTGTGTGTTTGATCTGAACTATTTAGTGTTGGCCATATATTTGGCTAGTTACTTTGTTTCAAACTGAGGACACGTGATAGTTCTGGAGCTGGTGATGGAATTGTGCGTGCTGATGATGATCGCTACTTGGGGATTTCGGCAGCCTCTATATTTCCTCGCATTTTTCAAGGTGTTATCACACAATATAAAGGTAAATACTTGCAGAATCATTTACTTGAGGACACTAGCTCAATCTTGTATTGAAGGATGACGTGGATTCCTGTCTGAAAAGTTGCCTCAAAGAAAACTTAGTTGTTTGTTCTCAGTCCATATATTTCTGTTCCAATACCTCTCTCGATCTTGGAGTCGGCAGCATGGCAGCGCGGGTTCTCACTCAGGAGGTTCTAATCTCAAAATATATTTTTACCGACTATTTCCTGTTAGCCAATAAGTTCCCTAGACCCACTCTAATCATTTGGTGTCTGTAATTATAAATCAAAGTATGTGCGATTTGTCGAATGGTCTTTTGGTTACATTGATTGGTGAATGACTTTATTATTGTATGAACAGCAACGGCCTTGGTGACTTTATCACGTCTTGTAGTGTTTATCTAATCTAATTGTGATATTTTGTATAAAATTTTTATAATTTTATTTTTTTGGTATTAAAGTAATTCGCTGATATTCTTTTTTTGCGTGCCTTTTTAGCATTGATGATGCTAAGAAACGAAACACGTGTATCCTTTTTACCACGTGGAAGTCTGAATGGAATTCTGAATTCTGTTAATTTTTCTAGAAGGAGATAACGTGCAACAAAGTGCAATTTCTGCTCTCTCAGTTAATAACAACATAATTATATACAATAAGGAATATGTAATTCGTTTTTTGTAAAAAACATTTTTTCAGAATTTGTACATATACACGGGAAAATAGGTTGTTTATTTACAATCAATTTTCGGATTTGTTACAAATCGTCTTTAATATATTTGCAATTCAAAGATGATTTGGTCTTATGCGTAAAGTATAAAGTCAAAATGATGAAAACACTGAATACCAGTAATTAATATAATTTAACTAACCCAAACTAACCTTGAAGTTTTGCGGTAGTAACCGCAGAAATAACATTATTTAGGTACGACTCGATCTTCAGAAACTTGGATTGGTAAAATTAGTGTTTAAATGTTGGGTAGGATGACATTTCGTGGATAACACCTGGAATTATACCTATCAATGAGGATATGAACGCCATCGTGGAATAGGGTGAGGAAAACAGTGCCCAGTTTATCGCAGGAAAGACTTAAGCAGCTGTCTTCTAAAAAAAACAAACCACGCAAGGCTTATCAATGATAGGATAAACACTGATTCTGGCCTCATCCATAAGCTTGCTGGGCATCAACGTGTTGGCATAATCATGTCACCAAAATTGCCAAGGCAGCAACACAAAAGCTAGAAGCACTTTATAGGGCAAAAAAACTGTCTACATCTCATCAGCTCTACTGCTCTATAAGGCCCCGATGAAATCATCTAAAAAATTGTAAAAATTCAACTCTATTTTTTTTAGAAATATTTTTGGCAATGTTGACATTACGAATTAATGATTTGCCAATATTTTAAATACCAATCTAACTAAATCTTGATTGAGTATGTGAACTTTTTACCTCTCTAACTAACGTTTGTTTCTCTTTGTGGTATGTAATATTTTCCATATTTTGTTATATTTTATTATACTCCCTCTATTTCTCAAGGAGCACACAGATTGCTCTGCATAGTTCTCTACTGTAAGGGAAATATAAATAATATGCTCATTTAAGTTCTTACTTTAAGCACAATTAATTGCTGTTAAAAATGCAGTTTAGATTGGCTAATTAGCTAAATTATTGGATTTTTCTTCAAAAAAGAAAAAGTAAATATTGCAAATCACATAATATTCTTACTAAAGCGGTTGGCACCCCCTTCTGGAACCTGCCCTGTTTAATTTTATACAAAAAATTTTAATTAGCAGGTTTGTTCCTCAAAACATTTTTTGGCACCATGTTTTCAATTAAATCTCTGGTCTACATCGCTCTCCGTTATTTTACTCTATAGCATATTATTCGGCATTTATTTTTTTTAAAGGAATGAAACACATTAAAAAAAATATTGAGACCAATATTCATTATGATTCTCCTCTAACATCTCTTCTAAGTAGAGGGATGTATAGTTAAAAAATCCTCTTGATAACAAAATTTGTAGCCACCAAAATTATTATAAGGTCATCCACACAGACAATTTTGCGATGTTTTTTAGAACAGTTTAAGCTATTTTGGGTAAAAGTTTGCATGACGGGATGTGAAAGTGCTAAATTGTATGATCCTTTGTCTTCTAAATACAACTTTTAGGGGTTTACAGTGTTTGTAGCTACACCCGGTTTGGACCCTTTTAAAGGAGAACGTTTATACTAAAGTATTTTACTGAACAAATTAGTTCGATATATTAGGGATATGTGTTCTGGTGCATACAATTTCGTCACCATACAGGTAAGAAAGAAGATTTGAAAGTCTACGCACTTTCTGGTCGCCCACGACTAAAAAGTTGCCGCCTGTTTGTTGGTAGGTACCTAAATCTAAAAGCAATTCTTCCCAGTTTTTATAAACTCAGCCCTCTTTCAATTTCTGGGTTTTTCATCTTGAAGCAAATATGTTGTAGGACTTGTAAGTTTAACTTTTTATGAGAAATATTAGGTGTGACCAGTTCGTACTAACCTTAGGAAAATGCTTCACGTTGCTTGCTTATCCGTACGTAATTACCCACACTGTACTTTGTCACCTTTGGATCTATTGTTTTTGCTTGAGTAAGATATTTTTGAAATATTTCATCTAAAATATGTGTTATTAAATCTTGTATAGTTCTGTTCACGTTTTCAATCACATTTGCCTATAAATTAGAATAAGTGTTATAATGATTTATTCTAAAATCAACCATTACCTTTTGAAAGCCTTTATTGGAAAATTATTTTCCTATATCAGTTTGAATGTTTCTGAAATATAATAATAATAATAATAATAATAATAATAATAATAATAATAATAATAATAATAATAATAATAATAATAGTAATAATGATAATAATCGGCTTTTGTTTTCAGAAACAATAATACATAACACATAATGGTAAACATAACATCAGAAAAGAAAGAAAAACTAAAAGAGGGAAGTGCACCCACCCAAGCGAAGTCTAGCCTATGGCTACTCTCACTCAACCTTTGCGAGCCCACCACACTTCTTCAACTTAAAAATAAAAACAAATAAATTATTAAAAGCACTACACTAAATAAAGCTAAAAAAGAACCTTATTATTCCCCTTTCTCAAAGAAAAAAACGTTGATCACCAAGCACGAGAAGGGAAAGAGCGTCAAAATACCCGCATACATACCAATTTAAAATCATCTTAAGCAGCACCCTTCAATTACTTTATAATTTTATTTTAAGGAAGGAGCCATCCAAGTCGTCTATCGCAGCACCCCGCTGGCCAGACTACCGTCCATGCAATTGTTCACAATATAAGTGAGATCGGAGTTTATACTTAAACTTGTTAATATTACAAAGTTTAAATTCTGCAGGCAGTGAATTATACAGATTAATAGCATTGAAAGAGAAACTTCTTTTAAACATAGCTGTTTTATGTCTGGGCATTGTGAGTTTTTTAGGAAATCTTACATTTACTTTATGAATATTATGTCTAGGGATAAATTTGCTTTTTATTAATTCAGAAGTATTTAGCTTGTTAATAGTTTTATGTATAAAATTTCCCAGGTGATGAGTCCTGCGATTACTCATTTGAGCAAATTGCATTCCGACACTTTCGCCGAGATGTGGTCGTATTTTCTAAGGCCAAATATCAATCTGTAGCAGGCGTTTTGGACCTTTTGTATTCTGCCCTTATCAATCTCATATAGACAGGGGCCATAAATAAAATCGCGGTATGTAAAATGAGAGAGGCACAACGATTCACAGAGAATCATTTTAAATTAAAACTGAGAATATGTCTACTACTGTATAATACTTTTAATGAGCAAAAGGCTCTTTTAATAAGCTGTGTTGGATGTTCACCAAAACGTTACCCTTCATCAATCAACAATCCCAGATTCTTTGCAGCAGAGACAAAAGCTAAAGGCCTGTCATCAATTTGTAGATTTAGTGAATTCTTAATAATATTTCTCTTAAAATTACTACCGAAGCATAACACCCTTGACATATCCGAATTTAGGTTTAAATTATGTTCATCTGAAAGTGCTTTTATAGTATTTAAGTCCCTAGAAATATTTTGTCCAGCTTGTAAAATGTCCGAGTGCTTAAACGAATAATATAGCTGCGTATCGTCAGCATAAGCCTGCGCCATACAATAAATCGGAGATGTGATTATATCGATTGTGTATATAATGAATTACAAAGGAGAGAGGATAGAACCCTGAAGCACTCCAGAGCGAATGCCCACCCTGCTAGATTCGACACCCTCATATACCACGCTCTGAGACCTATTACTTAAAAAAGATTTAATAAATTCCAATGCAAGTTGGTCAAAGCCATAGTATTTTAGCTTAGCCCAAAATAGCCGATGGTCAAGTGTATCGAATGCTTTTGAAAATGCTTTTGAAAAATCCAGCAGAATGAGCACACTCACGTCGCCCTCGTCAGACGCCGTAATGATCTCATCAAGGACTGCTGTTAAGGCAGTGGCTGTGCCAAAGTCCCGCTTAAAACCACATTGGATATCAAGTATCAACCTCTTAGACATAAAATAACTATAAACTTGTTGGTAAAGAACTTTTTCTAAAATTTTCGAATGCGCAGGCAAAATGCTGATAATGCGCAGGTCTGAAAAAGATTTTGGGTTGTTTATCTTCGACAAAGGTATTCCAATGGAAGTTTTCCACAATGTTGGAAAAGTACCCTTCTCAATAATGTAGTTAATAATGTGTAAAATAATGTGGTCGATAAAAGGACTACAAAGTTTCAACATTTTAGATTTGATATCGATGAAGGCATTTGTTTTTATGTGATGTATGTCATCAATATTCGTGAAACAGAAACTAAATGAGCAATTAGGACTATAAAAATTACTATTATAAAAATCAATTTTTTTGTCACATTTATTTGAAACGTTCTGTAAAAGAGATGAAAAGTATCTATTAATTTCTTCCGGATTAGATAAGTCACAAGGCAGAGAATTGTGTTTGTTAGTGCGGATATTAAGATCTCTAAGGGCCCTCCATGTTTTCGCAGAGTTATTTTGGGCAGATATGCCAATTAAGTAGTTCTTTTTTGCTTCTCTTGTAGAAGAAACAATTTGATTTCTTAGTGCTTTATAATTTTCCCGGACAATATCCAACCCAGTTCTTTTATATTTTTGCCATGCTTTATTTCTACGTTTTTTTAAGTTTAGGAGATCTTCATTTAGCCAGAGCGTTTTGGGTTTTGTAACTCTTACTTCTCGAATTGGAGCATGCCTATCGAATAAATCTGTAATTAGAATATTAAAAATATTAATTTTATTTTCTGTATTATGTTCCCGAAATAGGTGGTGCCATGGTAAATTTTCCAACTCAGTTTGAAAATGCTAAATATCAAAGGTTTTATAGCAACGATACTTAACTTTCTTAGGCGGCGGTTTTTTAAAATGAAGATTAAGCTGCACGTAAACTAGATTAGGATCCGAGATATTCTCGCAAGAGAGTGTTCCATATCGATCAATTATTTCAGTGTTGTTTATGAGTATAGGGTCATTTAAAGTACTAGATGTGCTCGTTATTCTGGTTGGTTCATCTAAAATCTGTGAAAATCCATATGATTCAAAAGTGTGTAAAACGGGATTATTTAAATTTAAAAAAATGACATTGAAGTCACCCAAACACACGAAAACATCCGTCAGAGATAGGGCATCACCCAAAATATTGTCAAAGTCCGAGATAAATGTATTTATGTTTGTTTTTGGTGGTCTATGAAATACTCCGATAAATATGGTTTTATTAGGTAGAGAAAATTTTAAACATAAAGCTCATAAGTCATAATTGTTGGATTTAAACATGATTTAACATAAGCCCCCACTACTCCACCTCTGCCAATTCTATCCTTACGAAATAATTTATAATTAAGTATATTTACAAGATTGACATCAGAATTTTCTGAAAGCCAGGGTTCAGTGACCATCACAACATCGAAATCATTAGATTGCACTAAGTTTGAAAAATCGTAGAAGCCTGTAAAAAGTGATCTCACGTTAATATGTGCTATTTTCATAGTGGTTTATGTTAATATATGCAGCATGGCTGCGGTTAAAACTCCAAAAAATATATTAGTTCATACAATAATAGTTAGGTATATATATATATATATATATATATATTTGTAGTTATATTTATAGATAATACCAAATAAACAAGAGAGAGAAAAAAGGTTGCTCAGCCAGGAAAGCACTACAAGACCAACAGGGACGACGCACGGTCTCCAAACGCGCTACCAAGAAAAAAAAATGTTTTTTATGCTCCAAGCACCCCCTCCAATCCTATACCTGTGATCAAGAAGTAAATAAGTTAAAAAATACTTTTCTACCTAGTCAGTAACAAGTCCCTTAGCGATAAAAAGACGGACAACTCCGTTCCTATTTATTAACATTAAAAAACAAAGGTCAACTCGCAAAAAGCACACGGAAGGGACTACAGTGTCATGTATTATATTATATAAATATAAATCTTAAATTCCATGTCATATCGGAATGTATATGCTTACAAAAGTAACAAACCAGAAACAATAAACAAAGACCGAACCTGTTCGGGGAAAAAATATATATCATTTCCATAAATCTAATTTATATTTGGGTATTCCCATAATAGAGAAAAAAGTATATAATGATTGCCTCTGTATCATTTTATCAACCTAAAGTTGAATTATAAATAAAAATTGGTTGACTTTCCCTTGCCTAAAAAGAGTGCCATTCGACAATTATTGTGCAAATAACAACTCAAAAATAGTGTCATAACATAGAGCGTTACGCACATTAAAGTCTGAATATCGATTCATAAAAATATACAAAGATACTATAGATACTACATAATGGTTGCATTAAAGCTAATTGGTTAATTAAATAGATGATTTAAATTTACATTTATATAAACCGCCGCTCTAGTAGAAAACAAAAAAATATTTATTCCCAAGCCAAAGACAAAGAGAATCATCAAAGAAGTGGCGAGAAGCGCCCTATTATATAATTTTGTGGTTTGAGTTATAGTTCTTTATTTTTAATTAGAGAAAACATATTATTATTTATTCACTCAGTAAATACTACTCATATCCATCCTAACCATTTTATAGGAAATTTATTAAACAAAGGCATTAGTGAAGCAAAGCCACCACTTCTAGGGATTATCTGGAGTTTTACCCAAATAAATCACCCTCACTTTTGCTAAGTGCTCTATCTCTCGACACTTCCGCGTAAACCAAACCGCCATATGTCCATGTCCGCTTGTCATACTTTTCGCGTGCTTTTTTAAACAAAGCAAGATTTTCCGTGGTGAGCAATTCCGTTACTAAAACACCGGATCCCTTAAGTTTTTTCTTGTTTTTAAAAACCATATCGCGTATCCAACGACGCGACGGCAGAACTGAACGATAACTGACCTGGGATTATTTATAGATGGTACTTTTTTGCCCAGCCGATAGCAGAATGAGATGTCTGCTTTATTTATTTGGACGTTTAATTTTTCACTTGCTAGGTTTTTGATGTACGAATATAGGTCCCAATTTTGTTCTTTAACGCCATGGATAAGTATGAAGTGAGCGTTGCGCGTCAGTTCAATACCTCCTAGGAGGTATTGGTCAGTTCCGTGTTTTGTACTTTGGACTGGAGCGTAATTATGGATGTTCTTAAGTTGCTTACGTCCTTAATTAGCCCCTGTATGGAGGTATTAATTGCAGATTGGAAATTATTCAATTGAATAAGTAAATGATCATTTTCCCCTTGCTCGACTTGCGTTTTACCAGATTGTGAGTTCCTTAGTTTTTCAAACTCCTCACGGAGCACGTTCAGACCATTGTTCCAACGCTTTTCAAAATTTTCTTCATTGCCTTAGCAACATGCACATTAATTACTACCAACATCTAACGATATCCACTATTGAATTTCTAATAAGGTATTATTTCGACCAAATCAGCTAGCTATAAACCAAACCTTTTACTATAATAACCCTCTGACGTTCGCAATATTTTCTGCTTTGCTTATGTAGTTCATTAACAACATGTTATTTAAGGTTATCCGTCATATTTTTTGTAAATATAAAATATTTATTGTTCTATTAAAATTGAGAATTTTATTACAAGTTTGGATATTTGCTTCCCTCGCGCCGGATGCCCAATAAGCAGCACCTAACTCAAACTAACCAAAGGCATGCTCAAAATAATCCGTTGCCTATTTTAATAACACATACTAGCTAGTAATCAACCATACAAACAAACAGGTGACTAAAATGCATGTATAATAAACATAAACCGATCGGCGAACAACATGTATGCCATATTAATGCGTTTATGATCTTGGCCCTATAAAAGCATATGCCTATATGTTCATCGCATACTTGTATGGAGTTTTTTTTGTAATAAAATGTTAAGTACTGTTGAGCAAAATTATTTACCAATCGCTAACATTACCTACGGCAATTGAAGTGTGAATAGTGCTTGAGCTATATTTCCTGAAATACGTATTAACAGCTTAATGACCATTGCATAAGGCATTGGCATACATCTGAAAATTCAATTCAAAGTTCCATTCAAAAAAAAATCCTATTTTGCCAAAAAACGTAAATAAACTAAGTAAAGTTAAATACTCAATATGATTACATAAAACCATTTGGTACCACATATACATCATGGAGATTAATTGTTTTTAAAGGTGTCATTTTGAAGGAAATTAAATATATAAGATTACCGTCTAATTTTTTTTTCTGCCCATTTTTCATATTTTAACGCAAAGACATAATTAAACCAGTCAACATCGTCAACAGAGTCGAAATTTTCAAGCAAGCACTTCATCTGGCCAACTTTCCCTACAAATTTTAATGCTGAAAAAGTTTGCCAAACTTTCCGAGGGGTCGATTAACTTTGAGCTTACCCGCCTGAAACTGTACCAAACTGTTTTCGAGGCGAAAATTCGAACACGTATCGTAGAATAAAAGGTATAAATGCTATTTTTTAACGAAAATATACAAAATAATTAGAGTAAAAGTATTAAAAAGTATCGGTAAGTAATAGAAGAGGCGTTTTCTTATCGAGATAACACCCACGGCCATGTGAAAATGTTCCAGAACGGTTAGACGCCTAGAGGCGGCGCGGCCGACGCCAATGACGCCGGAGATGGGGCGGTACGAGGCCGACGCACACGACGCTATTTAAAAAAACCGACGCTGACCCCCCAATAAGCGACAGGTGAAAACTAGCATATCAACATGTTCCTCTCAAAAGAGCCGCTAACGCCGATGTCTGCTTGCTACACGTGTTCAGAACTTGAGGAAAGTTCCAAACTTCCGCAAACTTGGGAATGTCATTTACTAAACAGTTCAATATTACAAATTGAATGCGAGCTAGACTGCATGTATAAAGAGACATCTATCCTGATGAATTTACAGATCCGATATAAGCAACATAATGGTTTTCTTGGGACTTAAATAAAAATGTGTATTTACATAATTGTTTTTTTTTGACTCAATGACTTAATGAGACATTTAATTGATAATGATCAAACATTAAAAGGTTTCTTTATTGCCTATTTTGTCAAAAAGAGTGATTGGTCCTTTTTGTAGTAATTCCTGATCAAATCAATTTTATTATAACATAAACTTAGAGCAATAATTATAATTCGTTGGAAACATTCAAGTGATCTAAAAATGATGCATACAAATGCCATTTGGACCATTTTGCATTCAATTTGCGACTGAAGCTGTTATTTTTCGCTTGACATTCGAACTTTTTTCCTTAGAAATTTATCTCAGCCGAACGCAGATTTATTTTCTTTATTCACCTAAAAAGACCAGCTAACTCTGATGTGTGTTTGTTACCCGCGTTCAGAACTTGCGGAAACTTCCAAAGTTCCGCAAACTCCGGAATGACATTTACTAAATAGTTCAGTATTACAAATTGAATGCAGAGCTTAGACTACATGCACACATAGAGATATTATACAGGAATGAATTTACACATCAATGCAGCCTAGATCATAGTTTCGTTAGGACTATTTAACACATCTTAAATGAACTTCTAAAGATTTAATAGAACAATTTTATTTTTAAATCTTGGTAGAAGTTGGCTAAAACGGAGTTTTATCGACAATACCGAAACATAATTATTGCACTCGACGGGCATTTCGCTAACCATGTTAGCATCATCAGGAGATGGTTGAAACTGTTTTTAATCATCTCCTTATGATGCTAACATGGTTAGAGAAACGCGTGTCGAGTGCAATAATTATGTTTCGGTATTGTGGATAAAACTCCGTTTTAGTAAAAGAGTTTAGATAGGAAATAACATAACTGGAAAAACAATACAGATAAGGGCCAACAATATAATGCTACCTCAACAAGGGATAAAGCTCTCGATCGAGAATCGAGGTGAGATGAGACGAGATGTATATTTTTCACATATATCCATTATTAATTTATTTATCTATTTATTTATTCAGGTATCAACAGCCAAGACCAGGATCTAATTACAAAAAGTAAATAAATACATATAACGAAGGATAAGTAAGGCTATTTTAGGTAATACATACAGAAGATAAGTTACACTAAAAGAAAATATAGATTTGTTTATAAGTATTATATTTAATCACTAGTCAATTTTATGAGACCAAATAACACTATGAGTCTTCCTGGAATAGGGTCCAGGAAGACTCACATCAGCACTCATATCTTTGGTATTACGTATTGAGCACTCTTTATTTTATTAATTATGTGTCCCGACAGGACAAAGAAGTATCAAAAGTAATTCACAGATCCTATTATTCAGATATATGATTAAGTATTTTATCTCTTAGAATATAATCAAAGAATATTGAGTTTTGATTTAATGTGAAAGACATGTATAAACATTCATCTAAATTAAGATTTAAGCTATTACTAGTAGAGCACCGATTAGCTATGTATCATTAACTTCCTTTTGAAGAATAATACTTACAGTCAACTTACAGTCAACTGAGATGATTTCAAAGAACCGACATTCTGGACTTTGGATAAAACCCTATTAACCGCCACCAAAAAATCAAAGGCCCCAAGTTAGAATCTTGAGGAACTACGGGAGTGCCAGCATAAATAGCAGATTTGCTGTCCCTTACTTCAACACTGTAGATTGCTAGGAAGTCGGTTCGGCTAGTTTCAGCTACTCGGCACTGCTGCCTTTACAGGTATTTTGTGCATGGCTCTACACCTGAATTTGTGTCCAGGAGACGTAGGCTTCTGCCAAACGAAGCTATTTTCTTGGAAGGTACTTGACTTCTTGAGGTGATATCTGTACTCATTTAAGGTACTTGAACCTTTTGCATAGTTGGGTTGGACATGACCAGAGTAGATGTTCTGCGGTTTCAGATGCATTATTGCAAAATCTGTATTGGTAGTGTTTTGCTTTGGCTATTACCTTTAGGTGATATTTTACCAGGCAGTGTCCAGTAAGCAATTCGCCGACAGTTCTAATATCTCTTTTGTTCATGTTTAAGAGCTGTTCTGCTCTAGTCGCAGAGATGGCGATACACCTTTTCGCCTGTCTTAGTCCTGGGGTGTTTCTTCAGTAGGACGACAGTTGGCCTTTTTCCCATTGGTTTAGTTCTTCAGTGATGTGATTCGATATAACGCCACAGTATGGCTCTGGACCATAATATTGTGTTCCAGCTCCTTTTTTCACAAGGCAGTCTGCTTTTTAGTTGCCCTCTATGCCTCTATGACCAGGAAACCACATTAAAGCTACCTGATTGCGTGTTGCTAATTGTTTTAGGGTTTGTTTACATTCCCAGACTAGCTTTGACACGCACTTGCAAGCTTTTAGAGCCGCTGGCTGTCTGAGAATATCAAGATGTGCGTTGTACTTGTGAAGTCTTTGTGTGAGGCACTCTACTGAATTTATGGCAAGCAAGCTTGGAATATGGTCATATGTTTGCCTAGCGGTTTGGAAAGCTTAGAGTTTGGACCTGAAATGCCCAATCCTGCTCCTTTCGCTAGTTTTGAACCATCTGTGTAGCACAGCGAAGCGTTATCGGGCTGAGGTTGTTTTATACCCTCCCATGATTTGCAGCCATTAATAATCACTGTGAATGCGACATCCAGATCCAACATGACAGTCATTTGGTCACTTGGTTTGCTGTCATTTTTCAGTATTATTTCTTCAAAGATGCGCAGGTGACCAGTAAAATCTCCTGGCGTGAATTTGCCTATTTGGAATCGCCTGTGAGCACTGATAATCGCCTACATCTTAACACTGAGTTGAAGAGGAGGCATGTTCAGCAGAACCTTTAAGGCAGCGATAGAAGACGTTGACATTGCCCCAACATACTGGGACCTCTTATTTTCGTAATTTCCCAAGTAAGATCGTATCAAACTTATTAGAAATTCAGAAACCTCCATTTCTTTCAAAACTATTTAAGATGACTGAATGTCTAACTCTATCGAAAGCTTTTTCCAAATGTGTATAAATTACATCAATTTGAGATTTATTGTTTTCAGCTTCATGTATATATTGAGCTAGATTTGTCAATGTTAACCTTCGAGGTAAAAATCCATGCTGGAAACCTCATCAAAGAGCTTGTCAAAATTTCAAATATTTCCGATACAGCACATAAAATGGTTATCGGCCTGTCTTGTCTTGAACCACTTTTATGTACTGGAATAACCTTAGTTTCCAGGTTTTATTATTATAGTCCAAGAGCTCATGTCCAAAACTTGTGAGTGTTTTAAGGAGCTTAATATTTTTGGTGTAGACTATACTTAGGCCGGCCGTAGATTACCACTGTAGAGTTAATCAGTCAGTTAGTAGGACACTTGGCGCACGCGCGGTAGTAAAAATAAAAAACTAATTTATTTTTCAAAAATTCAAAGTTTATCTGTAGACGTTGATATTGATTTAACCAGCAAATAGTCAGTCAGTATAATAATGGAAAGTCTGGCGCCAGCATCGCTGCGTACGTGACACTAGTTCGCAGAAATGCCCTCTGAGAGCTGAAATTTTGCTAAATATAATTTTATTTGATACTATACCTGAAACCAACAGTCAGTATTAATTTTTATAGAAACGCGCATGATGCGGCTCGTGGTAACTACGAGTTCATGGGTGAATAATCAAGCCTCTCATTTATCATTAATCATTAAATCTTAAAATAAAATAGAAAATATAAATGCATTAGAATCTGTTCAAAAAAAAGTGTGTCGAAATAAATGCAGAAAAGTGATCCAGTAATCAAAATCACTATCATCTTCATTTTTTTCACCACAATTATCATGATCAGAATCGATGAATGTTCCGTTAGTTTCATCTGATTTCTTCTCCGCATCGTCTGTTCTGGAAGACTGATCATCTGTGCATAACCCAAAAAGTAACATTTAGTGATGTGCTAGAGAAATGAATAGAATACGTGGTTGCAATTATTAAAAGTTGACTGTACTTCATTATGGTTACTTCCGCTTGAATTAAAATATCACTGACGAATCAGACGAACCGAATGTCATGACAATTT
The DNA here is from genome assembly GCA_016904865.1 of Pissodes strobi. NCBI lineage: Eukaryota > Metazoa > Arthropoda > Insecta > Coleoptera > Curculionidae > Pissodes > Pissodes strobi. Next base: position 557,270 of record MU181970.1, read on the forward strand.
TTTATTAATATTAAAAATATAAATAATCTTTCAAACCATCGTATTTAAAATTTTGATGATGGAGATGACTTCCTTCATACCAATCAAAATATGTCCATCATTTTCCAGCCAACCATTCTCCACTGCAGGTATTTGAGTTCAGTTTTTTAAGTGCATTCTTTAAATTTTTTTTCATAAACTTCAAGGTAGTCCCTAAGAAGAGCTCAACTCTCAAATGGTATGTACACTCCAAAACTAAAAATGCGAGGGATGAATTATTGAATTGAATTACATCAGCAATATGCTGAAATGGTGACGACGGGTTTTCTAATTAGATTGGTTTGGAGGATAAAAGTTGTGTGGGTGCTGTTTTTGTGATATACAAAATGCTTTCGACTGTGTCTGTCATGAATATTTTTTGAATCATTTAAATAGTATTTATATTTTTTCACACTTGAGTTTGAATTTAATGAAACCTTATCTTAACGAAAAGACACAGGTGGTGGAACCGGGGAAAGTGTTGTCTGGCTATCCTGATTTAACCAGAGGTGTACCCCAGGGATCAGTTCTCGGTCTTGTATTAGATCTAGTTTAGGTTCGTTTGGGTTAGTAAATGGAATTGATGAAACTTTTCTGGGATCTGACCTTACCCTTTCTGCGGATGACATGACCTTTGCTTAAGATGATGAATGATCTGATTGCAACATTCACCAATGAGACCAGAATCGGATTACACATTGATGATAATCGGAGAAGGGTTTAGAGGGTGCCAGGTAGACAAAACCGATTACCGGAGGTACCTAAATGGTTTGTGGAGGCATTATGTACAAATGTCTTTCAGAGTTTATTAATGTACAATAATCAATGGGAGCTCATTTGCTTGTGACAAATCGGCCCCAATCTTATCCTTATTTGATAATGCCGAACCACACAGAGCAGGGATTGTCCAATATGCTATAGCTGAGTGTGGTATTACTCGTTTGGACTGGCCCGTTTGGGATTACTTTAAGAGAACCATACCTATATCAAGGAAACAACCCGCCCAGCAACCGCTAGGAGTTCATCATTACGGGTCAGGAAAATTGGGCCCATTTAACCCAAGGCCCAATTAATAACCTCATTATTAGAATGTATCGAGGCGTCGGGTCGCGCCGCCGCGCGCCGGTGAATGTAGCTTAGAGCCGTATTTGGGTACCCTAAAAGCTTAAAGCAATGATGAAGCAAATTTCATATCGAAACGTCGGAAAATATGTAGGTAAATGATATCATCATCACCATCATCCAGCCTGTTGAGTCCACTGCTGAACATAGGCCTTCCCCAAACGTTTCCATTTTTCTCGGTGTTGAGCCGCTCGGGTCCAGTATCCCGCTATCCTTTTGATGTCGTCACTCCAGCGCGTTAGATTCCTCTGCTTCTTTTATCAGCACGGGGTCTCCAATTCACAAGTCAGATGGTCCATCTATCATCTCTGAATCTCGCAACATGTCCTGCCCATTTCCAATTAAGTGTGGTAATTCGGCCGATTATGTCATCGACTTTTGTTCTCCGGCGAATTTCTTTATTTCTTACACGATCCTGCAGCCTGATACCTAGTATTGCTCTTTCCATTTTTCTTTGGGCAACTCCGAGTTTGGATACGATATTTTTAGTTAGGGTAAGTGTTTCTGCTACATGTGTGATGACCGGTAATACACACTGATTGTAGACCTTAATTTTTAGGTTTATTGGTAGGCCACTATTAAAAACATCCTTCAACCTACCATACGCTACTCAGTCCAATCCTATTCTTCTAGCAAGTTCATGCATCTGGTTATCTCTACTGATTTTGATGATATACCTATTGTAAACTACTAAAACATGTATGACCCTGTCCTAAGTTTGAACTTGAATTAGGAAAATATTATGTAAACATTCAGGATAAATTATAAATAACACGAGTAATTATGAACCTTGAAGTTGCTACGGTCGGTAGATTTTATTATACAGGGTGTCCGCTATTTAATGGTACATGGGAAAACCACAAACTCCTTACGAAAAAATATTAGGATTTAGTCACACTTACCTATATCCGAAAGTTGATATTAACTGAGATACGGGGTGTTAAAGATAAAATTTCATTTTTGTTTTCCTCTAATAACTTTGAGAAAAACTAACGTTTTTTCACAAAGTTTTGCAATAAGGGTTTTTTTAGGTCGAGAAATTGATTTTTTTGGCAAATTTTAATGTACAATGTAGGGGGCGCTGTCTGCGGCATTTTTAGCACATTTATTAGGTCATAACTTTTTTGTGCCTCAGTGTATTTAAATTTTTAATGAAAATAATATTTTTTCCATATTTATTACGTAAAAAAGGTATACTAAATTCAGGTCGCCCATAGTTACCGTTTCGGAGATATTTGCATTTAAACTTTTTAGTGCGCTAGCTCAGGCAAGCAAATAATATTTTTTACCAATTATCTTCTACATAATAATGTTCTGGTAATGGTAATTGGGAATATTACATACAAAAATTGTATTGTTCTTGAATTTACTTTATTGAAAATAACACTGACAATAGAAAATTTCGTGTTTAAAGAAAATAACAGCGATGAAAACAAACTTAACTAAGTGAGTAGTAACTTGTAATACTTTTTTTTTTAATAAAAAAAAGAGATCTTCTTTTTTCAAAAACTGTTCAAAATGTGTTCCATTCACTTCAATACACTTAAGAGTCATTTTACTGAAAGACCTCCTAATTTTAAAAAATAACTGTTCGTTACGTAGGTGTTGTGCAGCATCTACAATTCTCTGCCATAGTTCCTCTCTGGTATTTACTATTTCTGTGTACACCAACGACTTCATGTAACCCCAGACACAAAAATCCAACGGGTTAAAATCGGGACTTCGCGCCGGCCATGGCCTCTGACTCCCACGACCTATCCAACGATCAGGAAAATGGGTATTTAGGTAGTCTCTGACATGTCTAGAGTAGTGTGCTGGCGCACCATCCTGCATGAACCACATATTCTGCATTATGCCCAAAGGAAGGTCATCAAAAAAATTTGGTAATTGTGTTTCTAAAAAATCAAGGTAGAGTTCGCCGTTTAAATTGGGTGGTAGTTCGAAAGGGTCCAATAAATTGTTACCAATTACACCACACCAAACGTTAAGTTTAAACTCATGTTGAAAATGACGTTCGTGTATTAAATGTGGATTTTCTAATTCCCATGCATGTTTGTTTCTAAAATTAAAGATGCCTCTACGTGTAAACGTTGCCTCATCAGTAAATAATATGTGTTTTAAAAACATTGGGTCGGCATTTATTTGTGCACGGCAGAAACGGGCAAATTCTAGCCTGGCTGCAAAATCTACTTCTAATAAATTTTGCACAGGGGTGAAGTGGTACGGATGAAGACCCTCTTCATGAAAAATTTTGCAAACAGATGACTTGCCTACTCCCGTTGCCGCAGCAACGTGTCTTGTGCTTACTTCGGGATTTTCAGCTACGCGGACCAGAATTTCTTCTTCTTGTTCCGGAGTTAAAGTCTTCGGGCGCCCTATGGAATCCCCCCGAAAGGTACCTGTTTCTCCTAATCGGTCGTAAATATTTTTGAAAATCTTAAAATCAGGTTGTCTTCGATTTTGATATAGAGTTCCGAATATCGTCTTTGGGCTTTTCGTCCATTAAAATTTTCCTGCGCGTATACACACAACATATCTCGCATTTCTGCGTTGAAAACAAATTGTGTCTCGGCATTGTTACCTAACTTACTTAAATAAACTAAAAAATTAAACACTTTCTGACAAAGCTGTCTTACAATAATCAAAAACACAAATAATAACATGGCGGTTTCATAGCAACTGCATATGTTTTCTCATAGCTTACTTAAAAAAAATAGTTTGCAAATTATGATAATTGGGCAGGGTGCACTAAAAAGTTTAAATGCAAATATCTCCGAAACGGTAACTCTGGGCGACCTGAATTTAGTATACCTTTTTTACGTAATAAATATGGAAAAAGTATTATTTTCATTAAAAATTTAAATACACTGAGGCACAAAAAAGTTATGACCTAATAAATGTGCTAAAAATGCCGCAGACAGCGCCCCCTACATTGTACATTAAAATTTGACAAAAAAATCAATTTCTCGTCCTAAAAAAACCCTTATTGCAAAATTTTGTGAAAAAACGTTAATTTTTCTCAAAGTTATTAGAGGAAAACAAAAATGAAATTTTATCTTTAACACCCCGTATCTCAGTTAATATCAACTTTCGGATATAGGTAAGTATGACTAAATCCTAATATTTTTACGTAAGGAGTTTGTGGTTTTTCCATGTATCATTAATTAGCGGACACCCTGTATAGATAGCCAAGTGGGTCATCGGTATGACAGGCTGTTGTCCCTCATCTATTTCGCTTTAATCATTGCTGCAGTCCACAGGGACGTGGCTCTGATTGTTCTACCGATATCCTAATCCTCAAATTCAATTCAAGAGGTGCAGCTCACACGGAGGCATAGTTCTGGGGGATACCCGACTAAAGTACTAAAGGCGAATCTACGATAGATCTGCCACAATTCTAAATCAAGTGATTTTTAAAGTTAAATAGTTACAACACCTTAAAGTGCTGAATGAAATTAAAATAAAGTAAGAACACCTTAACAATTACCTAATGAAATAACCTAACCTGACCATAAATTAAAACACAACACCGATCTTAAAGAACTTTATTATAAAACGCGACCTATAAACAATTCAAACCCTACCTCAACTGAAAGGACATGAGTGTTCTTTCTAGTATACCCGTAGTATACCCTAGTATAATACCCGATTACTCGAGTACTCATGTCCTTTCAGTTGACCAATAGACATTGTTATTGTTTTGCCAGAGTGCCTTCTATATTATCTCTTCTCAACTGACGCAGATTGATCCATAATCTGAGCTAAATAACCTGCACGCCATCCAAGGCGTGGCGTCACGGATTCCTGGTCGTAACAATATATCGT
>MU181970.1:567676-583218 GCA_016904865.1 Pissodes strobi
GAAGATAATTTAAACATTCTAAATGATATTTCAACATTGGTAATAGATTAAATCCCAGTTAAAAAGGATTCTAACCCAAATTATTATGAAGCATTTTATTTTTGATATAACATGCATATAATTTTTTTATGCAGTTCTGGAAACAGTCTTTAACAGTTATCTAAGTAAATGTTTTAGTTGATATATACTTCGAGATATATTTTAAACAAACCACAGTATAAATAAACCGGTAGCCATAGTTTGTATTTTTACATCATAGCTTATTAAATTTATTGTTAAACTACTTATTATAATAATTATTATTTTCTTTCTGTGATGGGTATGGCTCCCAAACGATTTTTTGTTGTTATTTTTGTAAGTGACATGTAATCAAGGATTAAAAATTAATTAGGTAAATATTTTTTGTGTGAAAAAGTAACGAAAGTAGTTCATATGAAGTAATATGTTTTTTCTACGACTGCCCTGAAAATAGGCAAAAACGCACTAACAACTGCCCTTGAAAACTGGACATTTCACACGCTTATTCGGGTATCTAGATTAAAGAGTTTCGTCTCCGCTTTACAGCTTCGCCCTTAGAGGTCCCATTCCCAGATCTCTAAAAAAGGGGGCCCAATTTTAGGGCTTTACCCCCCAGGAGCCCCTTTTTGCAAAACTGTAGAAAATGGGACTCTCATACCAAGGGCCCCCTTTTAAGGCTTGGGACCCAATTTTAAGACTTCGCCTCCGGGGGCTCCATTCCTAAATCTATAAAAAATGGAACTCTCGTACGATAGGCCCCATTCTAGGGTTTCGCCCCCCATGGGGCCTCATTTTAGGGCTTCGCCCTCCAGAGCCTCTTTTTCAAAATATTTGGAAAATAGGAACCCCACACCGGTGGCCCCATTTCAGGACTGTTCCCATAGTTATAGTTTAGCGAGAATCTCTTAATCACGTAGCTTCTTTCGCTAGGAATAAAATTTTCTGATAAATCAATAATAAAAAAATTTCCCATATAACATGTAATTTTCTACCACAATCTCAGTGGGGAACCCTGTATGTAGCAGTCGTAGAGAAAGTATAGTGTGCTACACGTGCTGAAAAGACTTTTCGAGTGGCGAGTGTCATAAAGTCTCATGAGTTATTTCCAGCACTTGTTGCACAATATACTATTTCATTGTTAGAGCCTGCTCTCTACCTGCAACGCCATCTTAGATTTAGATATCAGGCATTTTAGTTCAGAGGGTGTTGCTTCAGTCATATAAGCTTGAGTATTGTACGTGGCTTGTACATACCATTTTTGAAGTCAAAACTTCTTTAGGCGCGTTTTGCGTTTTTCCTGGGTCACGCTCGGAGCTATCACGCTTGAATATGTATGTAACGCTTTCATATATTTGAAGTTTTCAGCTTCTTAACTGACACTCGGAGTGTGCGGAGTTTCCGGTTGCCTGTATGTTTATCCAGGTGCATAAATCAAACAGTGATTTTGCGCTCTATAATATACAGTATGTCTCACTAAGTTGGAACCATATGGAAAACTTTTTATTATTGGTTTTATGAAAAAAACGTTATTCTTCATAAAAAGTTCTGCATGGTCTAAAACCCAAAATGTAACCTTCTGATATCAATTTTTTTGCAGTTGTATACGAGGTTTGTCAAAAAATATGAATTTTGCTCAAGAGTAAAGTACCTTTATTTTTGACAATATCGAAAATTATTATAAAAAAAGTTTTTTAGAATTAAAAGTTATTTTCAAATATGCAATTTACAGCCATTTAGCCTATTTTTTAACAGATAAGAGAGATAAATACAAATAATTTATAATGTAAAACTTTAATAATCACAAAACATGAATTTTCATGCTAAATGGCTCTAATAATGCATTTTTGAAAATAATTTTTAATTCTAAACAACTTTTCTTTATAATAATTTTCGATATTTTCAAAAACAAAGGTACTTTACACTTTAACAAACTTCATTTTTTGACAAACCTCGTATACAACTGCAACAAATTGATATTTGATGGTTGCATTTGAGGATTTAGATCATGCCGAACTTTTTATGAAGAATAACATTTTTTCATAAAACCAATAATAAAAAAGGTTTCCGTATGGTTCCAACTTAGTGAGACATACTGTATATTATTTTTTAGAGATGAAATCTATCTAATCCCATTGGTTGACGAATATAAGTTTATATTGTCTCCGACCAAATCGAAAACTATAGCCAGCTGATTTGGAGCTTACATTTTGTAACAAGGCTATACCGTTCTATAAAGGAAGCAATATCGTCGAGAGTTACTCTTTTGGTTATTCAGTATAAAAACAATATTTAAAAACGACTCTAAGTATATCATTCAAATATAAATTTGATGGCAATTTATGACATACAAGTTACGGGGATCAGAAATAATCCACTGCAGATTGGATAAGATTAATACAATTTGGAACTCTTTTAAATTTTACTGATTTTCTTGACTAAATAATTTTAAAAATTGTATGACTTTAATTTATTTTAACCAGTATTCATGAAGGTTTTTATTTGCTTTTCTATGTATGCTGCCAATAACAAAATCTTGGGTGCCAAAATAAACTAAAATATGAATTGACGTTTGAAACAAAATTATGATTTCTATTATAAAACTAAAACAATTAATATGCATCTAGATCTTTATATTGCACCAAGAGAATATGGCAACACTGTTATTCGGAGATTAAGTCCTGTAAAAATCCACCATTTTTGTGTTATTTTTCTTTAATAGTAATATCAGCTTCTTATCTTAACAGGGTAGTAGAAATAAAGCCTTTTGTGCAACTTTCGGCTCTGTGTCCGATCGAATGTGATGATACTAAATAAAAGATTTAGCAAAGAAAAATAGATATCGCTTGTTTAGGAGAGTTCTGGTTTGTTATGTTTATTTGTTAATGATATCCTTGACCAACCATCAGGGGAGGTCTCTGAACAATACAATTATTGTAGGAAGCCAATATTAGCGGTACGTCATATTCGTATGAGTTATGTTGTTTTATAATATACACTGTGGGCAAAATTAAATTGGAACCCTCTTTAAAGCTTTATATCTTTTTTATTTTCAAATGATTTTTTTATCATTTTTGGATATGTTATGGCCTAAGGTATTGGAATTAAAAAGAACTTTGCAAAGATAATCTACTTCAGTGGAGTACAGAAAAGGGAGTATTTTTCAAAACCAATGTATTTCAGGTCTTTGCAAAAATCGGCCAAATGAAATAAAGATGTAAAAATGGGCCAGAAAGATTTGAAAGGGTTCGGAATATTGACCATTAAAAAACCAGGTCAATACAAACAAAATTAAAATTGATACTTTAATTTTGATCAAACCATGTCTTGTGGGCCAAGTTAAATTGGATCCTTTTTAATGCTTAATGACCTTTTATTTTCAAAGGATCTTTTTATCATTTCTGGATATGTTGTGGCCTAAAGTATTGGGATTAAAAAGAACTTTGCAAAGACGGTCTACTTCAGCGGCGTACAGAAAAGGGAGTATTTTTCAAAATCAATGTATTTCAGGTCGTGGCAAAAATCGGTCAAATAAAATAAAGATGTAGAAATGGGCAAAAAAGATTTGAAAGGGTTCGGAATATTGACCATTAAAAAACTAGGTCAATACAAACAAAAATAAAAATTGATACTTTAATTTTGGAAAAACTAAGTCTTGTGGGCCAAGTTAAATTGGATCTTTTTTAATGCTTAATGACCCTTTATTTTCAGAGGATTTTTTATCGTTTTTAGATATGTCATGGCCTAAAATATTAGATTCAAAAATAAATTTGTAAGGCTGGTCTACATTAAATTTTAAAATTATTTTTTTTAATTTTAAAAATTTTAGTAGATTCAAAATTTCTGTACGCCAATGAAGTAGACCCGCTTTGCAGAGTTTTCCTTGATTCTAATGTTTTAGGCCATAACATATCCAAAAATTATAAAAAAATCCTTTGCAAATAAAAAGTCATTAAGCATTAAAAAAGGATTCAATTTAATTTGCTTGATAACTTTTTTATTTTCAAACGCTTTTTTATAATTTTTGGATATGTTATGGCCTAAGACATTAGTTCAACGAAAACTTTGCAAAGCGGGTCTTCTTCAGTGGTATACAGAAAAGGGGGTATTTTTCCAAACCAATGTATTTCAGGTCGGTGCAAAAATAGGTCAACTGAAATAAAGATGTAAAAATGGGGAAAAAAGATTACCACAAACAAAATTAAATTTATACTTTAATTTTGGTAAAGCCATGGCTCATGGTCCAAATTAACTTGCATCTTTTTTTAATGCTTAGTGACTTTTTTTGCAAAGGTTTTTTTTATAATTTTTTGATATGTTATAGCCTAAGACATTTGAATCAAAGAGAACTTTACAAAGCGGGTATACTTCATTGGCGTACAGAAACTTTGAATATACTTAAAATTTTTAAAATTAAAAAAATTCAAATTTAAAATTTTAATGTACGCCACTGAAGTAGACCCGCTTTACAAATTTGTCTTTGAATATAATATATTAGGCCATGACATATCCAAAAATGATAAAAAAATACTTTGAAAATAAAAGGTCATTAAGCATTAAAAAATTCAATTTAACTTGGCCCACAAGACATGTTTTTTTCAAAAATTAAAATATCAATTTTTATTTTTGTTTGTATTGACGTATTTGCTTAGTTTTTTAATGGTCAATATACCGAACCCTTTCAAATCATTTTTGCCGATTTCTACTTCTTTATTTCATTTGGCCGATTTTTGCAACGACCTGGAATACATTGGTTTTGAAAAATATTCCCTTTTCTGTGCGCCACTGAAGTAGAACGTCTTTGCAAAGTTCATTTTAATCCTAATACCTTAGGCCATAGCATATCAAAAAATGATAAAAAATCCTTTGAAAATAAAAGGTCATTAAGCATTAAAAAAGGATCAAATTTAACTTGGCCCACAAGACATGGTTTGATCAAAATTAAAACATCAATTTTAATTTTATTTGTATTGACCTGGTTTTTAGTGGTCAATATTCCGAATCCTTTCAAATCTTTTTTGCCCATTTTTACATCTTTATTTCATTTGGACGATGTTTGCAACGACCTGAAATACATTGGTTTTAAAAATACTCCCTTTTCTGTACGCCACTGAAGTAGATCGTCTTTGCAAAGTTCCTTTTAATTCCAATACCTTAGGCCATAACATATCCCAAAATGATACAAAATCCTTTGAAAATAAAAAAGTTATTAAGCATTAAATAGGGTTTCAATTTAATTTGCCCACAGTGTACATCTCAGTAGTATCTATCTATCTGCTTCTTATCTTAGTAGGGTAGTAGAAATATTTAATAATGGGTAAGCAACAAAAAACAGATATATTAGTAGATTGTTCACTCTTATACAACAAAGAGATTAAAAACTCACTAAAATAGTAGGTTTTTTGGAAAGCGGTGATTGACTAAATTACATGGTAGTTTATAGGCACCGATAAAGGGTGTCTTAAGTAGAAGTTCCACCCCTTCATCTTCGTTATTTTAACAATTATCCCGCTAAACTTTTGTTCATTTGAAAGCTTAGCTTAACAATTCTAAAATGTGTTGACTTATTTTTCCTAATCTGACTACAAAATATATTTTTTAAATAGAATGGTAGTTTTTCTTGCCGTCTATAATACTAGGATTTCTTGTTGCCCAGGCTTTACATATAAAATAGTAGGTAGTTTTCTTTTTTGTCAAAATGTTTAAGTTTATTCATCAAGATTATGCTTAAAATTTAATCAGTAAAATTATGTAGGTACAAGTTAAGCAAAAAATTATGTATGCATAAACTATACGTAAAATGATCAGCTTAAGAATTGTTCAAACAATTTTCCTTTTCTTTTCAGACACAAATTGACACGTTTTAAGAATTTTCGATGAGTGGCATTTCTAACAATTATTGCTCTAGAAATATTTTCGCAAGCGTCTGGCACTCTTCTGATTCTAGTGGGAACTTCCGTACGGTGCACCTCGTGTTCCAAATATACCCGAAGAAAGAAATCGGCTGGTGAGAGACCCAGGCTTCGTGCTGTCTAGAAAAAGGTATCATATTAATGGTCTTCAAAGATGTTTCTGATAATTCTTCATATATTCTACGATTATTAATATGAGCTGGTGCATCATCTGCTGGAATCAATTTCCATCAAGGGGAACCAAAGGAATCGGTTCCAGGAAAGTATCGGTGAATTTCAAATTCCAGGCCAAACGTTAAATCTGTACTTGCTTTGACTAACTCTGATGCCCACCCAGTGTTCGTTTCTTGTGTGAACTAATGCTCGTTATGCCTATTAAAGATACCATCGACGTTAACCCCGATTCTTGTAGCTTAGCTAAATTGGAAACACCAGGATGGAGGGCAGGGACTATCCGCCTTCAAAAAAACTTCCTGAGTTTAAGGACTCTTTTCATAGAAAAAAGTAAGTCTGTAAAACATTGACATATTCAAGATGTTTGCTTAAAATCTAAAGCAAGGAGTAATTACAGGCGAAGTAAAAATGTGAAATACCAAAGAATATCAACATTTTTTTCTTCTTCTCTTTTCTTATATGCTAAAAACAATATAGGTAGGCATCTGCCTGTATTTAATTAATCAAACCTCTTCCGACGTTAAGGTCCAGCATTCCTTCAATGGTTTTGGTGGTCTTCCTCGTGTTCTATTTCCCGTTGGTTTGTTACGTTTTTGCATTTTTTACCAGTCTGTTCTCTGGCATTCTCTCAACGCGCTTGCTGCAGCATTTCCTTCTGTGTCTTATCCATTTTCCCACATCCACGGCAAGATATATGCTCTGTTCCCCAAGCTCTTCGCTTCTCAGCCTATCAAGTAAGGTATTTTCATGTATACTTCTTAACATCTTCATTTCCAACGTTCTCATTATTTGCATTATTTTCCATGTGTCTGGTCTTGTCTCTGCTGCGTACGTTAGAATGGTTCAAACTGCTATTTTGTATATTTTTATTTTGCTTCCAATGTTGAGATATTTGTTACGCCATATACTGTCTTGTAGACAGCTTGATATTCAAGATGCTCTCCTAGCTTGTGGTACTTCATGTTGCAAATCACCGTCACACAGTCGCTGGTTATGTCTGCTCTCAGGTATGTGAACTGCCTAACCTGTTCTTTTACTTTCCCCTCTATTTCTAGTTTGCACCTCACTGACTCTTTGGATGTTATCAGACATTTAATTTTGGTGTAACTATATGCATATTTAATTGTTTGGCTTCCTGGTTAAAAGCGCGTAGAAGTCTCAGTAGGTCGTCTTCTGAAGCAGCGATTAGTACAGCGTCGTCAGCATAGCAGACAGTGTTGAAGTATACCTTCCCCATCTTATATCCTACTGTCCTTTGAAGTTTCTCTGTTATTTATCCATAGCCAGATTAAAGATAAAGGGACTGAGGGAGTCACCTTGCCTTATTCCTCTGTTTAATTTTATGGTTTTAGATGTGGGGTGTCCTATTTTGATATGTGTTGTGCAGTATTGGCTTACGTCGCAAATTAGTTGGATTAATGGTGGGTTGACTCCTTTTTCTCTCATGATTTTGACTCGATCAAAAGCCTTGGTCATATCAACAAAGCATAAGTAGGCAAGTTTATTATATTATCTAGATTTCTCAGTAATTGTTCTGATTATAAGAATCGAATCGATGATTGATTACGGAAGCCTTGCACTTCTTCTCAAATCTGTATTGTTTTTCCAAGCTCTTCTAGTATTAGTTTAGTGAATGTCTTGAGCATGCTGTTAAGAAGGGCGATGCCACGGTAGTTCTCTGGAAATGTTTTTTGGGCCTTCTTAAACATGGGGTTTGTAGTGCTCTTTTTCCATTCATTGGGTTTTTTATATATGATGTGCTGGAATATGTTTTTAATTTCATTTTGTAGCTTTGTTCCTCTATATTTCAGCATTTCGTTGGTTATTTTATCAGGGCTTGGACCTTTCAGAGCTTTAAGTGATTTTCATTTCGATGTCAATTTCGTGTTATTCCTCGCTGTCTATTACTTGTGGAAAGTCTTTCTTTTCTCCGAAATATGTGATCTTAAAATACGTTTCCCATTCGCCCCTCGGGATTTTGTTAGTTTTGGTAGTGTCTTTTAATTCCAGTTTGTTTCTCCTTAGTATTCCCCAGATCTTTCTTTGGCCTCCATACATATCCCTTTCCATTCCTTTTGTGAATATTTCCCAGTAACCCTCCTTTAAATCTCTGATTTTTGCATTTGCTCGGTTACGTTCTCGAGTATACGTGGTTTCTATTGCTGATATAATTTATGTGCACGTTTTTTTTTTGTTGTGTTAGTTCTTTAACTTCTAGTGTAAACCACGGGGTCTTGTTTACTCTGTTGACATCAACGTTCCCTTCCCACCGATTCCGTAGCTGCATTTAAAATATTATTTTGAAGGTATCCCCTTGTTGGTCGACGTGATCGTCTTCAATGATTGGTTTTGCTGAATTTTTTCTGCTAGCCTGCTCTTATATAATTGTTGTCTGCTTTGATCTTCTTGAGAAATATTTCTCCTAAAAAAGGTTTTTACCGGTTAAATGCTGAAATCAGCTAGGCTGCCTCAAAAGGTGGACAAGACAGAACTTCTACAATGAAAATTAGAAATGAATTAGCAACTATCCACGTGAAGCACAAAATGGCTGCACACAAAAAATCGTAGCAAGTGAGTTGACTTGCTAGGAAAACAGACAAAATCCTAGTTATGGAATGAGTTTAGGCAGCAAATCCAGAAAACACCAAACCAAGTAACATGACATCTCCTGCGGTCGGGTAGGATATCCACAAAATGTATTTCAAGAAAAAACTTTTAAACGCGACCGACATGGACTCCCTCAAACGCAATAACTTCCCTTTGAAACATTAGTAGAGGTGATAAAAGCCGATACATCCATAAAAGATGTAGATTGGCTCACTAATAGATCTCTCAAATACAAAAATATGAAACAAGGTTATGCTGCTGCTGCTTTACGTATGGGCTTCGCTGCACGGAATTTACCCCAAAACGACTATCGTCCTGGCTTAGCTAGAGCTGGGGCGACCCTCTCAGATAGGTTACACCCTTCATGAACGATGGCACTAGTGGTGGAATTTCCCGTATAGCGAGTATGACCTCCTGAAGGTTCCGACTTTCACAAATACTAAACATTTTTTATAACATTGATTGAAGATAGAAATGATTCCATGGGAACATCCGGGTCCCCCCGACCTGGATACCGGCGTGAATGGGGATTTCTTCGGGTTAGGACGCCCGATTCTTCCTCGGGGAGGAACAACGGTTCCTGAACGTTTGCTACGTGTACACCCTATAGCGACCGAAGAGCCGCTACACAACGCGTGTTAACCCGATCGAAGACGAATGAAGCGGAAGTCTTAAACAAGGTTATATTGTTGACAAGTGTATTCTCGAAATAAAATTAGGGTTTGAACCCCTGAAACTAAATATGTACTGGTGTTTAAAACAAGCACATGTGTGGCCCTTTCTCTCTTTCCGGAGGACAATGAAATAAAGTGTACTATAAAAAGGAGATATATTTAAAACTCTACAACGAGACATGGATACAAATTACTAGATTTCACTTCCAAATATTATGCACATATAATATGATAATACCATTCTTATACATGCCTTATTTTGAAATTTAATTTATATTTAAACAAACATCATTTCCGAATTTTTTCATCTCATTCTTGACAAAATGGTGAATATCAAATAAATGAAATTTAAATAGCAAAATGAAAAGTGAAGTTTAACTTTAATTAGGGATCATTCATATGAGCCTTTCCTGACCGATATAATATATGGAAATTAACAGCATTTAAATATATATTTTGCCAACTTTATTTTTCATGAATATCATAATAAATTAAAAACACTAATGGTACATCGATTTTTAAATTTCCAACTATAGGCTCTGTGTGGTTAACGCCCAGAGCTTGCCCTGGGTGACCATTGGATTAAGCGCTAACTTTCAGTGAAGATATGAATGAAAATTTTCAGCAAAGTTTTTAAACTATTTTCTTTAGAACCATAAAATAATGGGAAGTTGGGAAGTGAGGTTGAGAAGTGAGGGCTGAAAGAAAAATTCAAAAGGGTGACATTTTAAAACTTTTAAGGAGTTAGAAATATGCTGTCCATCATACCACGCAATTCTTAAAATGATTTTTTTTTGGGTTGTCAAAACATAATTGGATTGCGACAGAAATTATTAAATTAAATATATAGAGGGCAGATATATGAAACTAGTAATTCAAATACTTCGCCTTTCAACGAGTTTTTCTTGACGCCATTCCGCCGTGAAAAATCGTATTTCTTACTTTGTTGACAAGCATTATACGGAAGTAAAGCATGGAAATTTGCTTATAAAATTTATTACGGTCCTAAAAAGACGATGTTCTTGTTTTACGACTGGTTTTACACGTTATATGCAGATACATTCCTATTGGTTGCAAATAACAAGTTTAACAACTTTGACAAATTTCTATTCAGAGTTACATGAACAACATAAAAGCCAAATGGTGCGGTTTGTTTGCGAGGAAGTATTATATACTGATTATATATATGCAGTATGATTTTTACAAGGTTTTGATGATCTGTTGGAGTATACTTAAGTAAATTAACATATATTCCTGTTGGAGTTTATATCACGTGCAAAAACCAATATTTTTGAATTGTAAATGTCCTTTAAAATTAAGTGCTAGTGTTATGGTGTTCACAACACTAAGATCACATGAAAATGATCTACGTTCTAAACAAATAAAAATATTCTCTACCATGTCACCTAAAGGTAAAATAGGGTTAGCATCTTGAAAACGGCTTAATCCCGGAATAAAAAATATTGAGAAATGATGTTAAAATCTTTATCTTAACCGAGCTCATTACTTATAACATGATATACCGGGTGCGCTTAATTATATAAAAATTTTTGAAATATATACCAAGACAGGAAAGTGAAAATCCTTTTTCTCTTCTCCAACCGTTGACGAAGACTGATAGTTAGTTTAGGTTAAAATGAAGCACAATCACAAAATGTATTCATAATTCCAAAATTATTGCAGAAGCTTTGTTAAAGCAACAGTTAATGGGCACTCTATCTGTTATGAAAATTTAGAGATTGCTTATGCTAGGATGAATGTACGCGACATTTTTCTAAATTCCCGCAAAAACAATGTCGATTTTGTTTGGGAGAATGTCAAATTTGATAGGTAACGGATGTCAGGTGACTATTGTTATATCCGTCCTTATCTTATCATTGTTTACTCTACTGATGACACTGTACATTCATACTTGCTAGCTTCATCTATCTGAATTTTTATAAAAATATAACATTCAATATTATTCGGTGGAGGAAAATATTAAAATAAAGTAGGTAATCATCATAACAATAATTTTATGAAAATCTGAATAGATAATTAAAACTAACTGAAACAGATGGTTTATAGGCTATTCATAAACCGGTTAACATTTTTAGGAGTATGATGTAATATGCCAAGCTATATCTTCTTGATATGAGACCAACCCTTATAAGCCCACACAATATTCTGTTACAATATATTATATTTTAATACGTCCTAAGCTTCCCATAATCTAAATAGTCACGACCACAAGTCCAATTGAGATTCAACGAGAAAATATCTACGTCATCGTCCGGTGTTGGTCTGTTTACTCTAGGGTTGCTAATTACGTAGTCTTAAGAGGCAAGCCACTTAATATGCACGGAAAACTCACCAGGCGGAAGAAACGGTTGGGTGAGTCGTTAAGCTATTCAACTCGGTCCGATGTTTGGGTTAGTTTGGCTCTCTTAATTACTTCGCTTTTTTACTTGTTAAATTAAGAAATTTCGTTATAATTGGCATCTTTTTAATATCTCATTAGTTGTCTTATGAAGATGTCTTAAGCAGCAAGATGTAAATTGTAATATGTATTAAATAAGAGAGTTTTGGTATTAAGAAATCAATCTTTTTACATAATTCTTATCTTATCGATATTAAATTGCCACATCTAGAGATATCAGGAAACCAAAAATTATTTGTTTAAAATGGCATTTTTTAGTTTTTGCTTATAAAGAAGAAACTGATTTTTCGAATTTTTCTCTATGAAGTTTATTTTTTTTTGCTAAACCCTGTAAATTTCAGACGTTTTGTGTTAGCCTTCTCTTTCCCCGGTATTCCCATATACCGGAACCCAGGTAAACACCAATCGGCCACCTCTCATGCAGATAGTGTGTGAATCTAAAGTACAAGAGGATGCTTGGGACGGAACGCATCTGTGGATCGAAAGGGGCTCAGGGAATTCCTAACAAAAATCACTTGAGGTGATTAGAGGTTAAGATGAACTGTAGAGCCTTAACTATTGCGCATAATTCAGCAGAGAAAATACTGAAAACGGGGTTAAGAACAACCTTCGCCGCCTTCGCCGAGGAAGGCGGCTCCAACCGAGTTCGTGGTCTTAAAGCCGTGCATATAAAGGCACTGATATTTAGGATATCTATGATTTAACAGATCTAAGAACTCTTTCCCGATCAGAGAGTGGGGCGAAAGGTGATCGATGGTTCAAGGACGTATCGATGTGTAAAAAGGGCAGGTTCCAAGGGGGAAAAGATACAATTTAGGCTGCATTATAGTTGGCGAAGATGAGAGTCTGCTTGTAAGCTTGCTATATTGATAGTTTGCATCGGGTGGGTATCTGGTATTGGGTAGGGAGAAGCAAGCATGGAGTATATGGGTTAGTTGTTGAAAGGTAGAAATATGGGGTCTGAAGTAAATGGAGTCAGCAAAAAGTTCCAGCTGGCTTTTGAGGTTGAGAGAAAATGTGTAAATTTCTGAATAAAGGCTAGGGATAGGGGAGGTGATAATAGTCCCTAGGGCTCGTCTCAGACCCCGATGAACTATCAGGTCAAGTCTGGCCAGATAAGATGACGGATCAGATCCTTAAGCGACTGCGCCATAGTCGGTCTTGGACAGGATAAGGGCCGAGAAAAATCTTCAGAATAGATTGCTTATCCGAGCCCCAATGATTTAGACCCCTTTTGCATTCGTTAATTAAATTATCAATATGATATCTCCAATTGAGAAGAGGAACAAAGAAGAAGAAAGCAGGGTGATATCACGCATGAAACAAACCAGTGAGAGATAGGCCATCCTAAGGCATATTTGGTTTACACAAAAGTGCAAAATAGCAAATTTGGTGAAAGACAAGTCCAGTCCAGAATTATCGCACCATACAGCCAAGGAATCGAGGCATTTTTCCAAGATTATCCAGCTATGAATATAGTCAGTAGACGAGTGATAGATTACTATATCGTCCGCGAACAGCCTAAATTTAATGGGAGGGGGATGTGGGCTGAGATGGAGTTCATGGTAAGTAGAAAAAGTTTGGGGCTGATAACCCATCAATGCGGAACGCCACTGGAGTGTGGGAATGGAGAGGACAAATGCATGCTAGCTCTGACTCAGCATGATCTGGATAGTAAAAAGTTTGTGATGAAATGGAAAAAGCTACCGTATATATCAAGTATTTTAGGATGGCAGTTCTGCTAACTAGAGCAAAAGCTTGGGAGATGGCAATAAGATAATCCGTGGTAGAGCGTTTTTGTTGGAAGGCCATTTGTTGCTTTATTAATAGGTCTTGTTTTTCGAGAAACCGCTTGAGTTTTTTTATTCATCATTCTCTCCATAACCTCACAAAGGTGACTGATCGTGGCATTCGGCCTGTAACGGTCGGCACTAGACTGGGGCTTGGTAAGTTTGTGTATAGAAACTAGAACAGAATGATACTATTTATCAGGGAATATATAAGGACCAACTAATATATTGTTGGGGAAACACACCAACATATGTATTAACTTATCGTTTTTCACCGTGTAGTTTGGTGATAACACCCTTTATATTCGTGGAATGATTTAACCATAATTAAACTCCGAATAGATTTACTTCATCCCAGGTAAACAGCAATTTGTGCATTTAAAGCATTGTATTTCAGTTACTCCTTAGTCCGAACCTGGATTGTCGGTAGAACAGTTTCCTTTATATGAAACAATCGCTGGAAAGCAGGTTGTCACTCTCCGTCAAGGAAACCGTTTCTAAACGTTAAAATTTAATATATCTTTGTCTTCGTCAATGTTGTGTAAACAACAATATGTCAAATAAAGACGAACATATTTCTACCCTCTCAAATGCATCCGAGTCCGCGCAATTTTCCGCTCTGTTCTGCCTGTCCGCGCCGGTAGGGCAAATTAGATTTTAGTGCCTTACAAACACTCAACCGTGAGACATCAATCCACTCATCACACTGCTGGAATTTGGCGCCAAGAGCATCTACCTAGTCGTAGCTCTGTTTGACGCCAAGATATTTAGTAGTTTTCTCATTTGCTTCCACAGATATTTAGAAAATATCTGCTGTACTCTGTGCTCAACACTAAATTAAGGATTCTTTGGGCGTTTTAACGCATTTTCTCGAGACAATACAGCTCGTAGCGTGTCTCCTGTTGAAGATAGAAGACGGTAAAATGGCGGTTGGAATCTTGTAGTTAGACAAATCTGTTCCTGTACTCAATATTCGAATCAAATGTTCGAGGGCTTATATCCCTGGTGAAGTTAAGTTGAGAGAATCGTACAAGAAGTAAAGTAACAATTTATTTAGCGTGAATGGAAATGCAGTCAGTTGAAATAAAGAAAGTTTGATTTAATTCAGTAAAGAAAAAATTTCATGTTGGATTCAAATGATCAAGAGGTTTTGTTACATTTAGTAATAGTTAACTTGATGTAGGTACAATATTTAGTTTTATGAGCGAAAGGATGAACGCATGATAGTAGTTAAAAAACATTTTTTATATTAATCATATTTGCAAATTAAAATCTTGCATTATTAAAGTACAGGGTAATTTTTTATATTTTCCCACCCCCCTTAACTTTTTTGTGCCACTGTTTAGAAAAAAGATGTAAATATGAAAGTTGTAGTGCTGGAGAAGAAGTTCTCAGAAAACATATTTTTGTCTATACAGGGTGTTGTAAAAAGTGCGAAAAACAAAAAATATATTT
The DNA here is from genome assembly GCA_016904865.1 of Pissodes strobi. Taxonomy (NCBI): domain Eukaryota; kingdom Metazoa; phylum Arthropoda; class Insecta; order Coleoptera; family Curculionidae; genus Pissodes; species Pissodes strobi. Next base: position 582,723 of record MU181970.1, read on the forward strand.
TTTTAAATGGGATACTCTGTACATTTCTCCCCAGGACGAAAGATCTTTATTTTCCGATTACAAAAATATATAATTTGTCTACATTTGCTTAAGCCATTTCCGAGCTATTTGCCTTTAAAAGTTGACAAAGCATGAATTCAAACCAATCGAAGTAGCCTTGCTCGCCATTAAGAAAAATATGAACTGTGTCAAAATAGCCGTGAATGACAGTGATAAAAACAGCTATTATGTCAAATTATTGGCTCTATTTTTTATGGAGGCTCCCTAACTGGCGAAAGATATTTACAATTTTTAAATCAGGAAACAGAGATTCTCTTGGTATGCTTCCAATTCGCCAATATGCTCAAATAATAGGCGGCGAACCGTCCACTGGCCAGCGAACAGCCCAGATCTAACGCCCTTAGATGCGTTTTTGTGGGGATATTTAAAAACAAAGTTTATGCTCAGAGAAGTGCCATTATTGAAGAGCTCAGGGTGAGAATTGTATACTATATAA
>MU181970.1:593218-641372 GCA_016904865.1 Pissodes strobi
CCTTCTCGTCTGGATACTACCTTAATATAGTATTACCTTAATTGATAAATATCTCGAGAAAATGCCCTCGTGATTATCTGATTTACTTGAACCTACTTGAACCATAAGTTTTTACTACAATAAACTGTTTACGTCTTAGCATTGCACGAGTTTGTGTAGATGCCATTTGAAATTTTAAGTTTTCGCTTTAAAACCTAATTTCGGTTTTTTATTTTTTTTAACCAGATTTTTTAATGATATAATGATATTATCGTTGACATGAGATTCATTTAGCTTAGCTTTGTTTAATAATCATTTCATAATACTCATAGATTCTTATCGGCTATATATATACATATCTATTTACTTCACATGTTATCATATTGATTTGGTACACTTGATAAACTGCTTTTTGATATGATGATATTGCCGCTATCATGTGCATAATTTAGGTTAATTTTATTCAATGATTATTTCATTTATACCTGCATATATTTACCGGCTACCTCTAGCTATACTTATTTACTTTACCGGATATTTAATTGATTTAGTATAAAGCTAGTTCAGTAAAATACTTCCTTTATATTATTTTGTGATTGACTACATTTTTTCAAATCTTAAAAAATTCAACGTTTAGCTGGGATTGTTGTGTAATAGGTAGTGGCAATATTAATGTAATTTTGTTTGATTTACTATTCTGATAGTATAGGTGAAATACCTTATAAGAGAATCTTCTCACTAGTTAAACTTCAAATTAATTGGAGATAAAATTTAGTTGTTCTGAAAGGATATGTGTAAGTTTTTCTGAATTTAATAAATAGCTGTTTGGAATCCCGATGTTATTTTGGTAAGTTAGTATCAACCTTACCGTTCCCTAATAAATACTTTTTATTTCTAAATCTCTCGACAGTCATATACAGTGCCCTTTCCTAAATTTTATTACCCTATTTTCAAGGAATCATTGATAAATTTCTTGTATAAAAAAATGTAGTGGCGCCCTACTCTAACTTCAAAAACCTAGACCGACGCCTTTACGAAAATTGAATCCATTGAGTAAACCTGGCATATGGACCGCCTAATGAGCAACTAACGAATAAAGTTACATATTTGGCGCCCAATGCTTAAGGCTGGTTACAAGAGATAACAAACTACTGAGAATATTGAGCGAAGTGGTTTAGATTGAAAGAACTATGGAGTTAGGCTAATAAGAGTTTGAACTTTTTCAACCTTAGCTTTAAATCTCAACATTATTTAATTTGAGCTTCTCATATATTGAATTTTGTGTAGCTCTAGGACGAACTAAGTCTAAAACTATATTTTCAGGCGTTATAAAATAGATTTTCTGAAAATAGAACAACATTTATAATATATCCGACTGCTAACTTCATATTAAACATAACCCAGGATCAAACGCTAGAACTAACATGTAAACTAAACCCTTGACCGTTGAGCACTTAACAAATCCACAGAGGTTTTCAGATTTCAGACGCGGAGTTTAAAGCAAGCTAATCTTGTTAGGCCATGTCCAAAGTTATGTTCTGAACGTCCAGTTGAAAATTAAATCGTTCTTTTCTTTTGATAATCAAGCCCTTAACTTGGCTTTTGCTCTGTGATGGACCGGCGTAATTCGAGGTTAATAAGATTACTTCATCCGGAGATGGGACTCCTCACTTAAGTAACGGGTGATATGGTTCTAATAATGTACATATTAACAACTAATTTGTAGTGAATCAATCTAATTTTAAAGTCTGCTAGAGTTGTAAGGGCCTTCCTTCAGTTATATTTCATTACGCTGAACATGAAGCTGCTCGAGGAGAAAATTAGAAAATCTGAATATTTGAATTTAAATATTGCAGATACAAAAAAAATGCTCTTTATAAAGGCTTATTTGATGGTGTCGCTTTGTGGAAGTACTCGTTTTCCGAATTTTCTTTGGTGTCATTTTATTTGGAAACGATTTTAAAATATCTTTATTCCTATTTGCTTAAACCAAACTAATTATTATAAAAAAATAACATATAAATATAATCTAATCTAAATCTACTGATGAAATTGGATTATTTTTTGCATTAGAGAATAATTCGACCTTACTTACTATACATATAATAAAAGTATCTTGGGCGAATTGTTGGCGGTTGTAGTATATTCAATAAATATATCAGTGGCGGGTATTTTGGTGATTATACTTTGCCCTTTTTGTTTAAAATCTGTTTAAAAATTAACGAGACTAAATCATTAAAAGACAGCGAAGGGTATTTGGCGCGAAAATGTCAAAGTTAACTCCACCAAAAATATCTACCACAAGTGGTGTATAATAAGATTATATAAATCAAGGTGTTTATTTCACAGTTTACACCAAAGCAAACTAAGCAAAGTATTAAATAAACTCGTAATGAATATGTATTCTTCTAACGTTTATAATAGTTAAAAAGAAATTGGTCATATACGTTGTAGGCATGCTTCTTTTGTTGTTGAAGTGTAAAAGATGAAGATGTTTTTGCCATGTCGAATGTTGGTTGTGGCTGTTTTTGGAGATGAGCTGTGCTATTTCTGAACTATCTCTTAAACCTTCTGCTATTTTTGAATGGTAGCCTTTTTCAAGTTGCAAACATGACCTTTTGGAATTTCAATTGTGAGAGGGCGGCCTTGAAAGGTCACGGCACTTAGAACCCATTGGATTCCCTGCGCGTCTTCCCTAGGTCAACCAATCCATCTAGGCTATCGCCCAGCCTAGTGTAAAATGGGCTAATCTGAGAAAAGCCATGATTGGCCATCGTTCTCCCAAAATGGATTCCCTTTTTCCGAAACAGCGCCGCAATCGCAGAGCAGATGCTCTACTGTTTCGTCCACCTGTTGTAGAGATGTTTTCTTAGCTGATAGCGTCCAATCAGAATCCCTGCCATCAGTCGTAGCTTCTTCCTTGACATACCTAGGTATGCCTTTGCTGCAGACTCATTGGGGTTGCTTAGTAGCTCTACGGCAAGTCGACAGTTAATTGTTTCATCCCATTTTCCCATAAAGTCTTCATGGCTGATATTTTTATCATATGTATCAACGTCGCCATAGGTAGGTTTGAAAGGCCAGTTTCCATAATGTTTGAACCGGCTACCCTTCTAGCCAATTTATTCGCTAATTTATTACCCTTGCACTGTGCATGTCCTTTAACCCAGCACACAGAAATTCTGCTTTTGCGGGCGACATCCTCTAGTGATTTATGGCATTCTAGTACGGTCCTGGCTGTAAGTTTATAACTTTTCAGGATCAGTAGTGCTTGTCTACTGTCTGTGTACATTTTAGTAGTCTTGTTCTTAGTATTCCTACCAACAATCTTTTGGTAGTGATCGATATAGTAGCAAGCTCAGACTGAACTATGCTTGCGTGTCCCTTTATAGACCATTTGAGTCCAATCGCAAGCTACCGGAGTAAATTCTACAGCCTGATCCTTGCTGGGATTTTGAGCCATTAACGAAAATGTTAACCGCACCTACGGTTATAGGCTCATTAGGTTTTATTTGAAAATCATAGAGTTTGTCGAAGACAAGCTTGGCAGTCATTGTTGTCTGCGCTGGCCTGCAGTAGTAGTAGTCTTCCAACTGACCTTTCCCACACGTGGCGCCTAGTCTCTTCACATTCTGCGCTGGGTTGCACATCAACGACTCTGAGCCTTAGCAATATAAATGATGTAAATAGGACCTTGTAGATAAATTATTTCGATTATCCAATACTCCACTTAGTGCTTCTTTACCTACTCCTGCACGATAGCTGTTGTTCTGTTGGAGTAATTCGTCATTTTAAAATTTTTAGTTTTTAAACCAATTTTTGACGCAGCTTTTTAAGTCCACCTGGCAGCACTATTTTTTTCAATAGGAATATTTGACGCCAGCATCATTTTGTCTGTCAATTGGGGTTTTGTGTTAAAAGCAAGCGATCGGTTGCTATAATTTTTCCTCTTTTTGACAGCAGCTCATTTAGAAGGCGAACTGGACAGATGTAAAGCCCGTTCTTACTTGTCGGGTGTAGGATCCGTTTTTTAATCGGATGTCGCCGTCTCTATTCACACTAGTCGGCTGTCGTATCAGATCGTAGCTGGAGTCAATTTCGGTACTCTCCACGAGGCGACTGTGCGCGGTGGATGTCGACGAAGATTTTGTTGTGCTGTATTAGTTTAGAAGAAAACAAGCCAATAACAGATAATTTTGGGTGCACAAAATCCCAAAGGAACGATTTTCTTTGGGAACTTTTCAAACTTTAATCACTGAATCGAAAACTGACAAACTTAAGTGTTTTAATTATTTTAGAATGTCCATAACTACATTCAACGACCAACGGGCACGAGTTTTAGCAGGCACAAACTATAAAATACATGATTAGGGCAGCTGGTAGGGGGTTTTCAGTCCCGACATCCGACAAATGTGAACAGCGCCATACAAGCTCATATGCGAACGAGATCCGACACGATTACTGATCGGGCGTGCGGCGCTGGCAAAACACCCGTCAATATTTGTCGGAGCTGACAAAAAAATGGAGTCGGATAAATGTAAACAGCTTCATACAAAATGTATTGCCACTAGAGCACTAGTACTGCTGTAGTACCCGATCGTAGCTGAAGCCAATTTCGGTACTCTCCACGAGGCGACTGTGCGCGGTTGACGTCGACGAAAATTTTGTTGTGCTGTATTATTTTAGAAAAAAATAAACCAATAATAAAAAATTTTGGGCGCACCCAATCCTAAAGGAACGATTTTCTTTGGAAACTTATCAAACCTTAATCACTGAATTGAAAAGTGACAAATATGTTTTTTAATTATTTTAGAATACCCATAACTACATTCAACGATCTACGGGCACGAGTTTCAGCAGGCATAAACCATAAAAATACATGATTATGGCAGCTGGTAAGGAGGTTTTCAGGCCCGACATCCGACAAAAGTGAACAGCGCCATACAAGCTCATATGCGAACGAGATCCGACACGATTTTTGATCGCCGGCAAAACACCCGACAATATTTGTCGGAGCCGACAAAAAAACGGAGTCGGATAGATCTGAACAGCTTCATACAAAATGTATGCCACTAGAGCACCCGATATTTTGTCGGATCCTACACCCGACAAGTGGGAACGGGCTAGAATTCGATAGCAACCATTTCCAACTTGTTTTTTCTCTCGTTCTATTCTATTCACTTTTTTCTTGAAAAGGAGACTAAACATTGTGCTTCTCCGCCAGCAATATGCGTTCTAGCTCATCTGGTTTTTCTTCGCCCCATAAATATATCATTCTTTTGCGTTCTCTCTGGGTAAATTAGTGTTTTTCTGTAATTCCTTTCCTGTTTCTAGCATCCCTGACTTTTTTAAATGGATCAAAACGTATATTGAATAAATGGATCAAAATGTATATTGAATACCTTTCTTGTGGCATTTGGGCTATATTACTTATTCCAAATGATTTTTACAAATTCTTTTTGTATCAATTGCCATTTTTTTGGCTCGTTATAAGTCAAATCTAATTTTAAAAGATTTGTCTTATAACGGCCAAGAAAATCAATAGATATTATATCTTCGTTTCTAATTTATGATTTCGAATACCACAAAAATGTTCAAACTAATCCCTTTAACGTTGTAAACGTTACTTAATACAGTAGTGCGATTTTCTTCTCCTACTGGTCGATTTGTGTGATCCATACTTTCGCTACCTTACTTCTCGCAACTTTACTTCCGGTGCTCCATCGTGCTCGATGGGTAGATACGTTTGTAGTACCACTAGACAGATATAGTATATATTCTTTTTTAGAGGATTAATAGCCCTTCTCGCCGGATCACTCAAGGCGAGCAGACCGTTCTCCGTATCGGAATTTATAGTTGTTATTTTTGGTCTAACTAGCGTCTGATGCAGTTGCAGTTGCATCAGACTGCAGTTGCAGTATTTGGCAAATTGAATAAAATGTGTATTTTCTAAAATTATCGGCCATATTGTCCATAAATGTTGTGTGATAAACTAGTGTGGTGACCCCTTTTTTAGAGGTATGTTGGACACTGGTGTTCAAGAGGGCTAAAGTTATTTACCATTTAATTAGGGCCCTTCTGTGGGATAGAATTCCTTTCATGGGATAGAATTTCCTCCTTTTGATGTTGACCTAGGTAACTCCGCCGTCAGTTAGCCGTACAGCAGCTTTTTGTTAGTATGACTCAACCACATGATCGAGACATACTTCACACGAGACGCCAGTGTCTGTAACCCTACCAGATACATATAAAATCGATTTTAATTTATTTAAGGGATTTAATTCTCGATATAGTCGTAATATATCATTTTAATTAATAAATATATAATTAAACGACTGTAGGTCATCTGCCTTAGTTACCGTATATATCTTATCGTTATATATAATTTTAATGATTGAATATGTAATTAAACGGCTGTAGGTCATTTGCCTTAATTACCGTATATAGCTTATCGTTATATATTATTTTAATTAATGAATATATAATTAAACGACTATAGGTCATTTGCCTTAATTACCGCGTACAGCTTATCGTTATATATCATTTCAATTAATGAATTTATAGTTTAACGCCCGTAGGTCGTTTGAGGTGCATCATTTAAATTCTGGTTTCTTTTATTGAGTTCGCTATCTTGCTTATCGAACTTACTTTTAATAGGCAATAAATTATCTAATTTTGTACATTATATATATTTCTACATCTTTTCATAGTTGCTACGGAGATAGATAACTTAATTTAATCTTTTTTATATCTGATATTATCTGAGTTATAGAATTCATTTGGCTAGTGTCAGAATAGCTCAATAAGTAATTTTTTACTGTACTTGGCTGTAAAGCTCATGGCAGTAATTTATTTCACATAAGTAAAATTTACAAATTTAATAATTCGTTTATTTATAGATAAAATTAACGGCTGTATATGTATATTTTTACCTCACAGGTTATTTTATTGATTTAGTATTATTGAATGACTTTTTATTGGTCTACTGATATTGTCGTTGCCACGGGATTGATTTAGGTTAAGTTTGGTTAATCATCATTTCATTTATACCTGCCTATGTTCACTGGCTGTAGCTATACCATAAGATTTGGGCAATATCAATATTATAAGGCATAGTTTAACAAGTAGTATCTTAGCTTTGATTTATAATTCTATTTATATTGGTGAGATAGATTACTTCTTATTATTTTATGGGCGTAACCTTAACATCAATTAATTTGAGATTGAGAGAATTAATTGCCCTGAAAGGGTTTGAGTAAGTTTACATATTTGAATAAATAAGTTATTTGAAATTACAGTCAAAATAATAACTAATTCGTGTATCCACAGTTTTCAATGTTCTTTTACAGAGCATTGCTCTAAATTTTATTACCCTATTTTCAAGGATTAATTTCTTTCCAAATATTTTGCGGTGGGCACCCCTAAATGCCAAACATAGACTCCCGCCTTAAAAAACAATTCGCTGAGTAAACCTGGTGTATAGACTACCTAACTAGTAAGGTTACATACTTGATACTCAACGCTTAAGGCTGGTTACATCCCTTATGTATTTCTTCATTTTTATTGCATTTTTTTGGGGTGATTTTTCAACATTTTTGTGAATTTCTTCAAAAGAAGCACTTCCAAAATGATCAACAGTGGCAACTTATATAGTACAACAATGATACCGTCACATTATAGTAAACATGGTTGTAACAAGTTGTAGTATATTTGCGGATATACAGGTAGCTGATATTTAAAATGTCATCTTAGTGCGGAAAAATTCGGAAAAGCGAATTAAATTATTTGGAAATGATTATTCCAATTTTTCCATAGGAAAAATTAGATTCTCGAGGGATATTTGGTAAGATTATTTCGTGAGCCAAGAAAATAAAGGGAGGTCATGCCACACATTTTTCCACTTAAAACCCATTTTGGACACAAAAATTAAATATTGTGATTGGTCGAAATTATTGCGAGGAAAACAATCGAGGTAATATTACTGTAAACTTCACACGTAAAATAGGCTTGCCATAGGAATGATAAATTTTATACTTATTTTCATTTTATTAACCCTTAGTCCGTAACATCAAATATTCGACGTAATACGAAAGACATGGTCTGTCGGACCAGGAAAAATAAACTAATAAGGGTAATATATAAAAGCAATAAAAATAAAAAAGAAGATATTTATTAAACAAAAACAAGCAAGACAATATACATGTTCATTATTTATTCCAATTTTTTTTATTGAAAAAAATGAAATTAATTAATTCTGAGTACAATTAACGCAACTTTCCTATTACACTCCAAACATACAGGCTTGGAGCAACTATCACATACACGGTGTACAAGTTTTTCCTTTGGTACATTTTTGTTTGTATTCTTGATGGGAATATCTGAAAGGACATCTATTTCCTTTTTTAGGTCTGGGGTCTCCAGTCTTTGTTTTAGGTGGGGTTCAAGAAATTCAAAGGCAAACTTTTTCACGAACGTAAAACGAGATTGTACTTCATTATCTTTATAGCAAAGATAAAGGGCGTAGCTGCTGACTGAACTTATGTTTACAGTTGTATAAAGTACATCCAAGGGCCAGCATCTTGTCTTACGGTTTGCACTATAATTAATACATTTCATTTTTAAGACATCAACTCCTGATTTTTTACTATTATAATATTTAACTATTTATGGTTTTCCTGGTTCATCATCTTTGTGTGTGATGCATAGAAGATAATAAGAGCACAGTTCTATTTTTCTTTGGTTTGCCGTCAGTAAAACCATTACACGTTGTACCAATGCCCCTGATTTTGCTGGCTTGGAATTACAAAGGAACTACCCGCTTGCTTTTCTATAGAATTCCTACATAACGTTTCTTCAATTCATCGGCTGGATTTATTGCAGAAAAAATCAGCTGTAATATTTCAGCTGGAGTCCTCGTTTGGTTTTGATAGCCGAATTACACATTGAGAGGGTTTCGACAAGTTGCGTTCGTCTTCTGAAAGTCTAATATCAACCCCGTACTTTCCTGAGTATATATATATATATATCCATTATACAAATATGAGGACTTTATTTCACAGTCTAGTCACATATATTTTGGCGCACATTACTTTATTCCGTATTTCGCAAGTTTCTTGGGCATGTAAATTCAAGCTACAATGACCTCTAAAAGGAAGTAGTATTTCATCTACAGTCACACAGTCTCCCAGTGTGAAACGCTTCTGACAGTTCGATACAAAACTATTGAAAATACTAGATATAGTCACTATTCTTAGTTAGGAACTTGGCATAATAAGTGCTGTTTGACCAACAATATACACTGTTGGCAAAATTAAACTGGAACCCGCTTTAATGTTTAATAACTTTTTTATTTTCAAAGGATTTTTTATCATTTTTTGGATATATTATGGTCTAAGGTATTGGAATTAAAAAGAACTTTGCAAAGGCGATCTACTTCAGTGGCGTACAGAAAAGGGAGTATTTTTTAAAATCAATGTATTTCAGGCCGTTGGAAAAATCGGCCAAATGAAGTAAAGATGTAAAAATGGGCAAATAATATTTGAAAGGATTCGGAATAGTGACCATTAAAAAATCAGGTCTATACAAACAAAATTAAAATTGATACTTTCATTTTGATAAAACCATGTCTTATGGGCCAAGTTAAATTGGATCCTTTTTTAATACTTAGTGGCCTTTTATTTTAAAAGGATTTTTTTATCATTTTTAGCTATATTATGGCCCAAGGTATTGGGAGTATAAAGAACTTTGCAAAGACGGTCTACTTCAGTGGCGCACAGAAAAGGTAGTATTTTTCAAAACCAATGTATTCAGGTCGTTGCAAATAAAATAAAGATGTAGAAATGATCAAACAATATTTGAACGGATTCGGAATATTGACCATTAAAAAACTCAGTTAATACAAATAAAAATAAAAATTGAGACTTTAATTTTGGAAAAACCATGTCTTGTGGGCCAAGCTAAATTGAATCTTTTTTAATGCTTAATGCCCCTTTATTTTTAAAGGATTTTTTTATCATTTGGATATGTCATGGCCTAAGATATTAGATTCAGAAAGCAATTTCTAAAGCGAGTCTTCTTCAGTGGCGTCCATTAAAATAAAAAATTATAATTTTTTTAATTTTAAAAATGTTAAGTAGATTCCAAATTTCTGTACGCCAATGAAGTAGACCCGCTTTACAAAGGTTTCTTAAACTCTAATGTCTTAGACCATAACATATCCAAAAATGATAAAATAATTATTTGCAAATAAAAAGTCACTAAGCATTAAAAAACGATTCAATTTAATTTGCTTGATAACTTTCATATTTTCAAAGATTTTTGTTTTATCATTTAATGTATTGGAATTAAAAAGAACTTTGCAAAGAGGCTCTACTTCAGTGGCGTACAAAAAAGGGGGTATTTTTCCAAACCAATGTATTTTAGGACGTTGCAAAAATCGGCCAAATGAAATAAAGATGTAAGAATGTGCAAAAAAGATTCCAATTTAATTTGGCCCACGAGACTTGGCATTACCAAAGTTAAAGTATAAATTTGAATTCTGTTTGTAGTGACCTCGTTTTTTAATGGTCAATATTCCGAATGGTTTCAAATGTTTTTTTGCCCATTTTTACATCATTATTTCATTTGGACGATTTTTGCAACGTCCTGAAATACATTGGTTTCGAAAAATGCCCCTTTTTCTGTACGCCACTGAAGTAGAGCCTCTTTGCAAAGTTCTTTTTGATCCCAATACCTTAGGCCATAATTTATCCTAAAATAATAAAAAATGCTTTGAAAATAAAAGGTCACTAAGCATTAAAAAAGGATCCAATTTTACTTGGCCCACAAGACATGGTTTTATCAAAATTAAAGCATCAATTTTAATTTTCGTTTGTATTGACCTTGTTTTTTAATAGTCGTTATTCCGAACTCTTTCAAATCTTGTTTGCCCATTTTTATATATTTATTTCATTTGGCCGATTTTTGCAACGACCTGAAATACATTGGTTTTAGAAAATACTCCCTTTTCTGTACGCCACTGAAGTAGATCGTCTTTGCAAATTTCTTTTTAATCCCAATACCTTAGGCCATAATATATCCAGAAAGGATAAAAAATCCTTTGAAAATAAAAAAGGTATTAGGCATTCAAGAGGGTTCCAATTTAATTTTGCCCACCGTGTACATTAGCTCGAACTATTGTGCAGCAGCGCGGGCGGCGGCTTGAATATCCTTCTTTGCTTTGAATTTCAAGTTTTTCAAAAAATTTGCAGTTGACAGACCCTAATCCATATGGGTTTTAGTAGACTACACATAATTTCTTATATGATTTTTCCTAGAGCGTGTGAAAATTAGAGTTTCTCACACTCAATAAGATAAGTTTAGGTAAAGTATATCATAAAAATCCGTTAAAGTCATTACTCAGGCAACATTATTGAAATTTATTCTTAAAATAAGTTTTGTGGTAATATAAGTAAAACTTAAATTTATATGCATTTTAAGTAGAAAACGTTCGTGTCAAAGAACCAGCGTACAGTTGGATAGAAGTGTGCAAACATCTGGAACGGACAGATTCATTTCGACTTGCACCGTTTTCATGGCTCGCTCCTTCTGACCGCCGAACTTTATGCCTGCTGCCCGTCTAGACTAATGACGGACTTGCAACCAAGAAAACCGCATCGTTTACTTGTCAGGTGGGTTGCCTATAAGCTATTTGTTGACCTTTTACCAATTCCTATTAACTACATAATAATATTCAGATTGAGGAACAATTTTGTTATTTTATTTATAAATTTCGCATTACTTTATTGACTGATGGATAATATATTGACGACACCCAGGTACACGTATATTTGCTTCCATTTTTTCCTTAGATGCGGGTTATCTGAATAAGTGAGCAAGCAAGTTACCGATAATATTCGTATGAGTATTGGAAATAAATTTTTCGGCTCAAGGTAAAAACGTCGAAGTTTGAACTTGTATCGAGACTCATAAACAATTTAAACCATACCTACATCGAAAGAACATGCGCGTTTTAGTAATCGGGTACAGTGTAAGTTCATTAAGACTTTAACCAATAGACATTGTTATTGTTTTACCGAAGTGCCTTCTTTATTATCTCTTCTCACCTGACGTAGATTGATCCCGAATCTGAGCCACATATCCTGCACACCAACCAAGGCGTGGCGTCACGGATTACAGTTCTTGACAATTGTAAACTTACTTTATTTATGATACAAAAGCGGCCAAAAAATCCAAGACTTGAGCAGAGTGGAGACATATCTCTGTTTTGAAAATGAATGGTCGAAGTCTCAATGATTATGCGTCTTATAAATACACGAAGGAAAGTTCATAAATATAGGAACTTAAGAAAACTGTCATTCTGAATTGGTCAGTTAATTATTTGCATTTCTGCCTAATTTCCCTGTTATTAATTTCTTGAACAATTAAGAGCCAAAATATGGCTAAATCTATGTTCCTCATGCTTATCTAGTTTCATTGCACATCTCAGGAAACTAATTATGCGGCAATATAAAATTGTTTCTGCTTCGGATTATTATTAAACGCTTCATTTCTTTTTTGGTTTTAACCTTTGATTATACTAACTTAATTTAACTTTATCACACAGATGCAACATGATTTTCTTGATAATTAAAGCGCACCTAACACCGGAGAGTCAGGTTGCAATATGCCGGCTCCTGGTGTGAAGTTAGTGAGCGCCACCAGTTCTGCCAACTAAACTGGAAAAGATCAGCTGGTGTTGTTCGGGATTGATAGGCCTGTTATATTAAGCAAGAAAACACAACCTCAATTTACAGTTCAATCTATTTACTTCTTGTTTTTTTTTTTAATTACAACAATCTTACAATAAACTTGAACGAAAGGAATCACGACAAAAATACTATTAAGTAATTAATGATGATATTGTACAATATGATGATTCTACTGTGACTAATTCTGTTGTTAAACTCGGTATTGTATGCCTTACACTTAAAAACTCTAAGAACTATCCGAAGTGATCACTTTGGTATACTTTAAATTTATACAGATATGTAAATCGAAACGTATGAATTAGTAGCAGCACTAATTTTAAAAGCAATAATAATATTATTCATCAATAAATAAAGCAACAATAATTATATAAATCGACCAAGAAAAAAAAAAGAATTAATAAAGTTAATAAGGGCTATCTTAAGGTTCGGCCAATAATAATTAGATTATACAAAATATTATCGGAACGATACCATGTTCGATCTGAAGGTTTGCTGCTGAAAAGGATACAAGTTCAGCAGTTGAGGAAAAAGTGCCTCTGCCCTAAGGCGAAAGTGGGACTTCTTGGCTCAGAGTGAAACCTCGTAAAGGCTTCTGGCACCGGTAGTGAAACCTGTAGTGAAACCGTTCGTGGAACCCGGTCGTGAAAACCCGGTCGTGAAACCCTGTAATAACCCAACACTAATAGCCCCCTTACTTCAATGAAGAAATTATAGCCCCCTTGCATCTATATTTCTACAAAACAAATCATCCCAAAAATTATCAATGGCTTTTCAGTAACCGTCAGCAAATAACAGAAATAGAAAAGGTGCAAACAATAAATAGGTATGACCCACCCTTAAATAATATAAACTTCCTCATATGCTCAAAAACTAAAGTTACATTAAAAAAAAGTTCAGAAATGATAAAAGGAAAAAGATAAAATATCCTATGAAATGCAACGCAACTGGTGGTCGATGTAAAAAAATTAACACAGACAAAGGCAATTAAATCATTAAATTAAACAAAAAAAATACAAGCAATATTTACCTCTGTTGAGCTGGAGGGTGCCTTAGTTTTATAAGGTGAGCTCGGAAAGCCTCTAGAAATAATGGAAAATAATCTATAGCGTCATGCCGACCATGTGCCAGCAGGCAGTAAAGAATAATTTCAAGAAAAAATTTACCTTGTGCAGTATTAAAGTCCCGATAAATCAGTCGTGTCAAAACACAAACTAGGGATGCAACCCAATATCCCCGAGAAGGGTAGCATAAAACGCAAAACTAAAAGCAGAGTCACCCACTACACTTTAGCAGGCACTTCCTACCTCTCCAGTAGGAATTTATAGCAGGCCGAGATCATCGGTTTCAATCAATTTGCATTTGCAACTTCCAAGGAATTTAGCGGGAAGAAACGTCAGTGAAGGAAAAAATTGTAGTGCGAATAGTTCTTATCGAAATGAAGAAATAGTAGATAAGAGGAATACTTCTAAGATAATAGACGAAAACTAAACAATGTAGAATGACTGCGGAAGCAACAGCTAATGAGCTAAAATTAATTTTTTCATTAAACAATAAGATATATCCCTAAACAAAATAATAAATCTTTAAAAATACGAATCGACAACAACAATTAAAGAAAATAGCCCATCACTACTATTCATCATGCCACTTGACAAAATAGATATAAGTAGAAATCCCAAATCTCAAAGTCCACAGTCCATAGCTGTCGGTAAGAAGGCGGAACCACGAAATGCAACGCAACTGGTGGTCGATGTAAAAAAAATTAACACCGACATTAAGTTAAACAACAAAAACTTACAAGCAATATTTACCTCTCTTGAGCTGGAGGGTCGCCTGGAGGATCAACTGCATCGGTTTTATAAGGTGAGCTCGGAAAGTCTCTAGAAATAATTTAAAAGAACCTTTAGCGTCATGCCGCCCATGTACCAGCAGGCAGTAAAAAATAAATTCAACAAAAAATTGACCTTGTGCAGTATTAAAGTCCCGATAAATCAGTCGTGTCAAAACACAAATTAGGAACTCAACCCGATATTCCCTAGAAGGATAGTATAAAACGCAAAACTAAAAGCAGAGTCACCCACTACACTTTAGCAGGCACTTCCTACCTCTCCAATAGGAATTTATAGAAGGCCGAGATCATCGGTTTCAATCAATTTGCCTTTGCAACTTCCAAGGAATTCCGACGGAAGAAACGTCAGTGAAGGAATAAACGATAGTGCGAAGAGCTCTTATCGAAGGAAGAAATATGAGTAGATACGAGGAATACTTTTAAGATAATAGACTAAGCATTGTAGAATGAGTGCGAAAGCAACAGCTAATGAGCTAAAATTAATTTTTTCAATAAACAATAGGATAAATTCCTAAACAAAATATTAATCTTTAAAATTCTGAATCCACAGCAACAATTAAGGAAAATAACCCATTACTAATATTTAAGGCTACCAATCGAATATTACAAAACTTTCATCATGTTACTTGAAAAGATAGATATAAGTAGAAATCCCAAATCTCGAACCCCACAGTCCGCAGCTGTCGGTAAGAAGGTGGAACCACAGAATAACCTCAAAATCTACTACAACATAATAAAGGAAAACAAACCTTGACGGTTGAGAGAAAATTAATGAAAAATAAAGGAAAACCATGAGGAAATATGTGAGAGATACGCCCTAAATCCCTAGAGCACTATGAGAAGGAACAACAATGGGCAATTATAATCAATCAAAGTCTTAGAAGAAAATAAGCAACATGTACTATTTTTTTACTAATGAAGAGAAAGAAAGATGTAATAACTAACAATCATTCTCGAATTAACAGGTAAATAAGAAAGTTGCAGCAGTATCTCAAACCAAATCCATGACCCCAACAAGTTAAAGCCATATCAGCGCCTTACGAGGAAAATATTCAAACCGAAAGTATAACTTTAACAGACCTAACGAGGATCAAAGGTAGGTTATTAACTCAGTTTTAAATACAGAACTGCAAGTAAACATAATTATTTTTAAATAAATAAGCAAAATTAAACTAATAACTCAATTTCTTATTTTGGTTGTTTGAACAACCTAATCCACTCTAAAATAATGTAGTCACAAAGTGCCGGAGAACAACATAAGAAAGAAGATCACCGCTTACGGCCACAGCAGTGTTATAAAAGCTAATACATATTATGTATTAATAATCGTATGTATAATTAATTAATATGAATAAATTTTGCGAGTACTAAACTTATTGACAACAAATCAAATTAATGAATTTATAAGTAAATAACCAAAAAGGCTAATACTCAATAACTTACCACAAGATATAGAATCTTTTGCTGCTAAATGTAGCATATGAAATAAAAGTTATAACCTTTTATAGTGGCAAAATCAGACTGGTACACAGAATTTTCCCATCCTCCTTCTTAGCCATTAATTGGTAAATTGATGTATAGTTAAAATAAGTATTTGTTTGTGTGCAAAAGTTTTCTACATATTTTTGTTTCAGAATCATGTATCTCTAAAAAATTCCTGTTTTTTGCAGTTAATTGTTTGTGAATGTTCTTGTGTTATTGTAAAATAGGAAATCTTCGTTATACTGATAAATTAAAGGTTTCCATTGATAATTTCCCATATTTTTCAACTACTTTCAAACTAATGTTGCCTTTTTCGTCGGTGATTAAAGTAAAGCACTAAAAGTCAACTTATATAAAATGAAGATTATTACGTAATAGAGTTAAATTTTGACTTAGAAGATAATTTCCTTTTGTGAGGCAAAACGTTATCTATTTCTTGACCCCAGTTATTCTTTCCTGGCCCCAGTGTGTAAATTACACAAGTGCTAATTTAGTGACCCTAAAAAACTTAGGCAACAAATCGTCTCACAAACATGACTCCTCCACAACAATATAGAACTTACAACAGTAATTCTTCTTATTTGCAGGCGACTCGACTGCTGCCATAGAAAACACGGGGGGCTTTTTAAGTTAGAAGCGATATTTTTTTTCATTTTTTATTCGCATAAATTTAGTCTGCCCTAACTTAATAACGTGTCGGTCTGTGAACTGGCTCTAAGTCCTTATCACCTTCGCAAATGTATGTAGATTCGGCCGGGGCCGACGTCTGGAATTGTGAATAACAGAAATTCGATTTTCACTTCTTCATTCGTTCCTCCCCGGCCCTGGCACCTTGTTATCCCGCACAAAGGATAGTTTGGACTTTTGCATTTAAACCTAATATTTGTATGGGCCGCTATGACTAGACTGCAAATTTATGGACGCATATAGGAAAGGAATGTTTATGCATGATAAGTTCTGTCGAATACATAATGCAGAGTGATATATAGTATCTTTCACGCTTAACATACTAAACTTCTGTGCATATTGACCGAAAGTTAGGTATGTCGGTGGTGGTTTGAATTTATTTATGTTAAAATAAAAAATTATAGGTATTCGATTCTTTTAAGTTTGTTTATTTAGTTTCCATAAATTTCTTTTCAAGGAATATCGACACATGCAAATATTTTTGAGATACATTATAATATTTAATATTTTATTAATGTATTCAAAGTATATTATCGAATTTTTTTTAATTACGCATTTTATGTAGCATACACAAACCGACTTAAATTCAATTATTTTTCCAATATTAAATTTCATAATCGATATTTTCCAGAATGTGGAAGACTCTACCGTTTAGATTTTAGACTTTTCAGTGGGCAAAATGTAATTTTTAAGGTAAGGTAAATTTTATTCACAATTTTGCTAAGAATTATAACAGACATTTTCTCTTGAGGGTTAGTTTAAAGATTGATATATAAGAACGGGATCATAGATAGATAGATAGATAGATAGATTTATTTCCAAAGATCGCAAAACAGGATATAGGAAAATATGTACAAATAGATTTACCTAAGAATAATTTACATTACATTCTAATTAATAACATTAAAAATAATTTTATTTTAACAATCACAGAATCACAGCGGTATAGGAAAAGAAACATATATATATTAGAATTACAGCACTTAAATTATTAACTAATATTCCATTGTGCACAATTAAGAAACTCCTCCACTGTATAAAAAGCATTTTCCAATAAAATTTTTTTAATGGAACATAAAAAGTTACTTTGATTTAAACGACGTACGCTGATAGGTATCTTGTTATACAAAATTGCCCCTATGTAGTAAGGATTTGCTCTGTAAAGTTCAAGATGGTGTAAGTCATACTGATAATCATTTCCAAATCTAGTCCTGTAATCATGGTGCAAATTTAGAGGTTTAAATGTCATTGAGTTATCTCTGACAAATTTTAAAATTTCGAAAATATATAGACAAGGCATAGTCATGATTCTTTCAGAAATAAATTTTGGTCTACAAGACTCCCTAAAATTCATATTGTATATTATTCGAATAGCCCTTTTTTGCATTATGAAAACTCTTTGTGAAGCAGAGGAGGCACCCCAAAGCACAATACCATATCTAATACATGACTCAACAATTGAAAAATAAAACGTTTTTACAGTACTTCTACTAGTTATTTGAGACAAACGATACAAAGCAAAACAGCTCTTCGTACACTTGTTGCATATATCATTTATATGTTCTTTCCAATTTAGTGACATATCCACATGGATACCTAAAAGTTTTATAGAACAAATCTGTTTTATTGATTTGCCATTTAAATGAATGTATTGACTTTTTTTGTAATTTGCCTCATGAGGATGAAACTGCATTGTGTAAGTCTTAGCCTGGTTTAGTGCAAGTTTATTATTAAAAAAATAAGTACATAAAAGATTTAGGTTATTTGTCAAAACTTTATTCATACTCTGTTCATTGGGATCAAAGGATAAAAGCGTAATATCATCAGCAAATTCACAATGTATAGTTGTTAGGATATCTGATATGTCATTCACATACATGAGAAAAAGGAGGGGACCGAGAACACTTCCCTACGGTACACCAACCTCAATATTTAGTTGTTCAGACTCAACCCCATTACAATGCACATATTGTTTACGATTACGGAGATATGATTTCAATAATGAGTGACAGTTACCTCGAATCCCATAGGATTGAATTTTTTGCAATAGCAAGCCATGGTCCACACAGTCAAAAGCTTTCGTAAGGTCAATAAATAGAGCCATAACTTTCTTGTTTTTGTCTAGATGTTTATAGACGTTATCTAAAATATAGCATAGTGCAGAAATAGTTGACCTTTTGTTACGAAAGCCATGCTGTGAATCTGATAGTAAATTATTTGAATTCAGAAAGTTTAAAATGCGTTTTGATATAATTTTTTCAAAAATTTTTGAGAATGTTGATAACAGCGATATAGGGCGATAGTTGCCCATATCATTTGTATTATCTTTTTTATGCAAGCAGATAACTTTTGTTACTTTCAAAGAGTCTGGAAATGTTGCCTCTGAAAAGCACAAATTTAGAAGGTAGCAAAGGGGTTTACATAATTGGTCTTTACAGCTTTTAATTAGAGATGACGAAAATTGGTCAGGGCCAGTAGCATTTGTATTTTTTAAATTAATAATTGATTCCATCATTTCGGACTCCGACACAGCATGTAAGTAAATGGAACTGTCAATCCTAGAATCAACATTGTGCTGCAGTATTTTAGTATTTATATTTTGATTTTTTTGGATTTTTAGGGGGATATTAGTGAAAAAGTAGTTAAAGTGGTTTGCAATTTCATTTGGATGTTTGTATTCAATGTTATTAGAAATAATACTTTTAATTTCGGCTTTTTTCTGACATTTTGTGGTAGAATTTATAATGTCCCAAACAGTTTTTGATTTGTTTGTGGATAAAGATACTTTGTTGTCATAGTACATACGTTTAGCCAACCTTAAAGTTTTCCTGTAAATATGTTTATATTGTTTATAAAAATCCGAAGATATTTCACCTTTTTGTTGTTTGTAAAAAAGATTTTTGAGATTCTTTGAGGAAGTACGTAATCCTAATGACAACCATTGTTTATTGCTATTATAGTTTGTCACTTTCATATTGACTAACGGGAAACAAATATTAAAATAATTTTGTAAAGTATTTATAAAGTAAATCATGCTGTTATTGACATTAGCATTATCCTCAATTAATTCATCCCAGGAATGGGCATTTAACAGTTGTCTAAAGCATTCCTTGTTTTTTTCTGAAAAAGCTCTTCTTAGGGAGGTGGTAGGACTTGTATTAGAGATACTGTAAAGACTAATTAATTGAAATGTATGGTCAGATAGGCCATTTTCAGAAACTTTTTTATTTAGTAAGATGGAGTTTATATTTGTACATATAAAATCAATGGCAGTGGAGGAGTTTTTGCATATGCGGGTAGGTACATTAATCTATACAACATTGATTACCTTAAGAAGATGCTGGAGGAATTAGCCGATAAAACTAATGTTCTCAAACAAAACAATGAGCTACTATTGGAGAAAATTGATAACCTTAGAATAAACCCACAAGTAAACAAACCGTATAATTCCAAACAGTCTTATAGCAGCACTCTCGCTCCAAAATCTCAATCTACTGGAACATATTCTCAACAAACAACATCAACTAGGCTGCTCTCAGATAATAATAAATCTGAAATTCTCAACGGTCCAAATCAAAACTATCAAACTATGGTCGAAGGTCACATGAAGAAACTACAGCAAATCATAAACCTGGAGAGTGATATGAACACCACTACAAATGTTTTAAATAACTTACACAAGGACAATCAGATATCCTCGGACGAGGAAATTAGTGAAGATCGAGGTAAGGATGGTTTCAAAGTTGTTCAGCGGAGACCACGGAAAAAAAGGTTGGGCACAAGAGATGTCAGTACTGGACAGGAAGCAGATGGTTTCATTGGTGGTGATAGAAAGGCCTGGATATATCTTTACAGAATAAAACGTCATGTTACATCACAACAGATAGAAGAATATGTCTTAAAACAGCAAGGCTTTGAAAACTTAAAAATTTCTGTGAGGGAGTTACCGAGTGATCCCAAGAGGCTGAAATCCTTCGTTTTGACAGCGCCCTTAAACCGCAAGGACGAACTCTATGATCCTGACTTCTGGCCACAAAATGTGGGAATCAGACGTTTCAATCACGGTCTGTTCTTAAAGTACAAACCTGGAGGAGATTTTTTCCCCCAAGACACTCCGTAAGTTCAGATAACATTGTGCTACATTTAGCACACCAAAATATACAATGTCTCAGAAATAAATTGGAGGAAGTAGTAGTTTTCTTAATGCAGGAAAAGATAGACGTTATGTGCATTTCAGAAAGTTGG
The DNA here is from genome assembly GCA_016904865.1 of Pissodes strobi. Lineage (NCBI taxonomy): Eukaryota > Metazoa > Arthropoda > Insecta > Coleoptera > Curculionidae > Pissodes > Pissodes strobi. The sequence goes on from MU181970.1 coordinate 614,210, forward strand.
TGTGTTGACACTGAAATGGACAATATAAATATATCTGGTTACCATACTGCTGGTTACTTTAATCGAACTCAAAACCAACATGGAGGTGTCCTAATCCTAGTGAAGAATGGCTGCAATTTCTACCTCATTAACTCAATATCTGCATTGAGCTGACTTTTTAGTGCACTGGAATTCAACTATATACAGAGGAAATTAAAACCAACATTCTGTGTATATACAGGTTTATTTTATAATATATCGGTCTCATTACAGAGTCTTGTAATACTTCTCTAGTTTATTAGGACTAGAACCCAACAAACTTCCACATTAGATCACTGTGATGAGACCATCTCATCTGTTTTGAGAAATATCCCCTTATTTCGTTATCCTCCGGAAAGGAAAAAGGCGGTCGCACATGTATTCGTCTCATGTCTATCAGCATTTAACTTGGCTTAAGATTTGTACTTAAAGGGAATAATAATTTTTTAATTTTGCAAGGTTAATACCTTGTATGAGGGTGATTAACTATAATCACCATGAATTTTTGTATCTTTTTCTGGTGACTAGTGGACTTTATTGATCTAATTTCTAGACTTAGATTTAATTATTTTTCCAACATTAAATGGCATATCTAATTGATATTTCCCAAAATTAGGAAAGCTGTCTCGTGTAGATTTTAAACTTTTTCAGTGTGCAAAATGTCAATTTTGAAACGTCAATATTTCAAAAATAGCTGAATTTAAGTATAGGCAGAGTCATAGTCTAATGGTCATAAATGGCAGCATTTTAAAATTACTGACTAACATTAAATCAACTCAACTCAACTCAACTCAACTCTCAACTCAATATGCTTTATTGTTCTAACTACAAAGTCATTAACAAAGCACTAAAACTAATATTCCTTGTCATAGTATTAATCTAAGTAGATAAGTATTCGTCTTACGTTTTTTCTTTGTTCATAAGGAAACACGCATAGATACAATAAGTAAGAAATAACAGCCGCAATTGTCTTTTGTTACAACACACTCACAGAGTAAAATTATACAAGAAAGAATGTAAACATTCAAGAAAATAACTATCAAATAATCAAGTGTACAAAGGAACTATCAAATAATCAGGTGTACAAAGAAAAGTTTACAAAAGAGAAAAAGAGAAGATCTTCTAGCCATCAACACCTGCATTTCTCAATCAAGAGGGTCTTGGAAGTATTCATCCAAAGAGTAGTATGCCTTTTTTTTAGCAGAAATGCCTTAACACCCCTTTCAAAAGCACTTTTGGATGCTCAGAGGAAGCTTGTTAAAAGTTTTTATACTATTGTAAAAAACAGAATTTTTAACTAAAGAGGAAGTCGGTATAGGCGGTAGGCGGACGCAGCAAACCTAACACTCTGGTTGGATACCTAGGATTTCTCACCATAAATTTGTGCAGATGCTTAAAGATTAAATTTACCGTCTCTAAAATATAAATACATGTGAGTGTTAGTTTGTTTAAGCGAATAAAAAGGGGACGACAGGAGTCAAGGGGCTTTGATTTACAAATATACCGGAGAGCTCTTTTCTGAATAACAAACAAACTCTGAATCAAATAATTACTTGCACTACCCCAAAACACAATCCCATAGCGAAGATGTGATTCCAACAATGCATGATAGACTGTCTTCCCCACTTCCGAACCAAGTTCTTGGACACATACCGTCACTGCGAAACAGCCAGATGATATTCTACCAGCCAGAGTAGAAATATAAGAGGAAAACCTAAGTTTATCATCAATAGTTAGACCCAGAAATTTAGTCTCTGGTTCACAGTGAACTGGGAGGTCCCCTATAGATATGTTCTGAAGGTTGCACTTAAAGGTAAGTATTTTACTTTTTCCAGCATTCAAAGTTAAACGGTTGGAGTCACACCAGGGTTTTATGATAAGAAGATCATTCAGCATGGATTGGTGAAGCGAAACTGGGTCTTGATTGTGCCACAGAATGGTGGTACCGTCAGCAAATAAAGTAAAATCACCATTGATTTGAAGTTGCTCCATATCATTTATATATATCAGGAATAAAACAGGACCCAAGACTGAACCCTGAGGAACACCGTCGCTTATGGCCTTAGATGACGAGCACTCAGACTCCCAGGTGACCCGTTGACTACGTTCTGTTAAAAAGGAAGTAAACCAAGATAAAGAAACCCCTCGAAAACCATAGCACCTAAGTTTTTTTAGCAAGATATCATGACTAACGCAGTCGAAAGCTTTAGAGAGATCGCAAAAGGCGACTGCCGCTGTTTCGTTTTTATTAATGTAATGGTACAAGTCTTTTATGAGATGATACATAGCATCTGTCGTACCCAGTCCCTCCTGAAAACCAAACTGACTTAAGCTTAGGGTCTGGTTTATCTGTAAAAAGGACAGCATTCTCAACTTTACCAGTTTTTCTATCAACTTTGATAGAGTGGACAGCAGAGATATCGGTCGAGAGTTTGATGGATCCCTTAGAGAACCCTGCTTATGAATAGGAATAACCTTTGCTTTTTTTAAACAGGGTGAGAAGGACCCAGTCTGCCAAGAAACATTTATCACCTGTACCAAGGTTAACAGTGCAACTTCTGGCAGATTCAAAAATATCCCGGCAGAAAGACCATCCCCACCACAACTATTTTTATTTTTAATAGAGTGTAAGGCCTTCTTAAGTTCCCCAAGGTCAGTTGGATGAAAGAAAAACGAGTTTGGCACCGCTACCTCAGAAAAGTACCCAAGAGGATCATTTAATGGATGTAAATTATTTTGGAGGTTTGATGCAATACCACAATAGTAATCGTTAAGGCTATCCAGAAACATTACAGGAGAACGAAATGGTATAAAACTACTTCGATGACGGATGTCATTTACTATTTTCCAACTTTCTCTGTTTCTATTCCCAGAGTTATATAATCTGTTTGAATAGTAGGAATTTTTAGCCGCTTTAATTAAGTGGCGATAAAGAGAGCGGTATTTATTAAAATAGTTATGATACCATTGACAATCAGTGAACTTACGAATACTATATAAGGAACGCAAGTTTCTAGAAGATATTTTCAAACCTTTGGTGAACCAGGATTTATTGGATTGCTTTTTCGGTTTTATTTTTTTAATTGGAAAAGCTTGGTTGAACAGACTTACAATTTCAGAATGGAAGGCACCTACTGAGACCGACTGAGTAAGGACAGTTTACCAGCTAACAGAGGAGCATAGCAAGTAGAAGTTCTGATAATTCTGGCGTCCAAAAATTCTACCATACCGTGGTGCCCCGCTAGCATTGTCCAATATGTTACCACTTATATTACAGAGAACAGCCTCATGATCCGACAAAGCAGCACTGACGACAGAACAACTAACTACCTCGGGGCTAAAAGTAGAACAGATATAATCAATAGTTGAAGATGATTGGTGTGTTATGCGAGTTGGTGACTTTACATGCATTTGCAAATTAAAACACTCCAACAGATGCCACAATTACGTTGCAGAAGGGGAACTCTCTTCGTCATAATTAATGTTGAAATCTCCTGCCAAGATTATAGATGCAGAACTGGAAATTTCAGACAAGATTGATTCTAAACCAGCAAAAAATATTTCACCATTGGAAGATGGAGAACGGTATATGCATATTATATATAAATTTTGAGTCGTTGAGAACATTATAACGAACTCAAAGGACATTTCTGATAAAAGATAATCAAATTTAGTAACAGGACGAAAATAATTTGCACTGTTAACTAGTAAGTATGGTTTTACCGTCATGAATCGATTCTTTTCTACAATACTTAGATAGGACAACATAGTCTGCCACACTTAAAAGCTCCTCCTGCTTTAACCAATGCTCAGATGGTAGCACAATATTTGGTGAGTTGTGATCATTTAGAATGATGGAGAGTTCATTGGTTTTGTTCCTTAAAGACAGAACATTCAACAGGAATATGGTAAGATCTTTGTTGCTTGCTATGAGGCTACTGCTTTTTGCGTTAAGTGGCTTAAAAAAGATTGACTGAGTTCCGTATTTAGATCTGCATCATTCCTTGAAGCATCATGGTAATTTATATTGCGGATAGATTCTGGATGCACTGAGCATGACGTATCACTCTTCATGGAACTGATGGATGAGGAGCCGGTAGAGTCTATACAAAAATGAAACAGTCCACTAGGCATTCTGCAATATGGCATTTGTCTACTGGACCAGGTGATATAATAGGGACAAAGTTGGCATTAGGCACTTACCCAAAAGTAGATTTTGGGCAGCAATCCTTTTATTTAAACCTGGTTGATTAAAGCCTCTTGGTGAACTGACGATAATCAAGTTTGTGTGTGTCAACTTTCCCAGTCTCTCGAAAATAGCTTCTAAGCAAGGCAGCTTTTCTCTGTAAATATCCTGGTCATCAGAAAACAGTATCAAAAAATTTTCCCTGGTAAAGCGATTGGTGCCATAGCTCAGACTCAGGTCAAGTAACCCTATTATGCCCAGTTTTATTGGGGGGTTGGTTTAAAGATTGATAAGGCACATATAAGAACGGTGCCATAAATATATTGGTCACATTACATAGTATGGTAATACTTCTCTAGTTCATTAGGAGTAGAACCCAACAAGTTACTTCTGCATTGGATTTGAGCATCTGTTTTGACAAATATTCCTTTATTTCATTGTCCTCCAGAAAGGGAAAAGGGGGTTGCACATATGTTTGTCTTGTCTTCATGTCTATCAACATTTAAATTAGCTTAAGATTTGTACTTAAAGAGAGTAATAGTTTCTTTCATCTTGCAAGATTAATACCTTGCATGGGGGTGGTTAATTCTAATCTCAATGCATCCTCGTATCTATTTATTGCGGCTAGTGGACTTTTATTGACCTAATTTCTAAACTCTTCTTGCTTTCCTTTATTTAAATTAGCTTGTGGAATTGTCTTCGACGTTTATTTGGTAATTTGGAGTTTCCTATTCTAAGCGAGATAAATTTGACCTTTTAGAACGTTCTGATAAATGAAAGCAAGCCCTCAATATATTACTTACGGATAATTAGTGGTACCTTCTTTTGCAATTGCGCCAATTGGCACTTCATTGTGGAAAATACCAGCAGATATCTACCATCATAAAATGCCGTATTATTTCTGCTTTAATTGATTTTCTATAGCGTTTACATCGTGACTCGGAAATTTCGCAAATTATACACTGACATTTTGCCTTCGGTCAGGAGTTACGTCAAAGCCGCATTTTATTGATACTACTTGCCTATCAGCTCGAGTGATGAGTCACGTACTAGGGTGTTACTGAACTGCGATTTATAAGTATTGGTTTCTGGACTACATATTGCTGATCAGTGGTATATATCATACGTACAATATAGAACATGTTTATCGATGATCTGGTGTGACATATCTACCTCCAAGAAATATGGTTAGTTCAGGAGTGACGTGAGGGACACATTTTATTAATACTACCTACCTATCAGCTCGAGTGAGGCGCCACGTACTCAAGTGTTGCCGAACTGAGATTTATAAGCATTGGTTTCTGGGACTACATGTTGCTGACTAGTGGTAGATATCATACTTACGGTATGGAACATGTTTACCGATGGCATGGTGTAACGTATCCACCACCACAAAATACGGATGAGTCAGATCTAGGATTTTATTATTACTCGTGGAAACAGGTTGTCTGGATCGCCGGTATTGAAATTTACTAACCCAGTGAGCTACGTTAATTGTGAGCTAAGTGAGATACCCGTGTTGGATAAATAATGGGGCAACTAATTATATATCTTTTTCTTTATGATCAGGTTATTTATTTGTTGGTCGGAATCTTGTGCTATTGTTATATAGTTTTTTTGAGATTGGCTAGATAGTCACTGCAGTATCTCGGTAGAATAATTTAATTTGAAATAGCTTATTGGGATCTTTTACCGAGCTTCTTTTGAGCCTTAGGCAGTGCCTTAACTTAACTTTTTAGTGTATTGCTTATTGTAGCCATAACAATGCTGGTTGGTATTACCATATTATATTTCGGGTAATTTAGGAATAGCTTAGTTATTCTTAATTCTTATTCATTATATTTTGACAGATATTTTTCTTCGTACAGGAATTAGCCAAATTTTTCTTCCTGACTTCAGTTGAGTAGTAAGTTTTTCCTTTGTAACCTTGCCTTTTGGCAACAACAACGTTAGACTGACAAAATTAACTTAATTTGCTGAGTGTTCAGTAATTATGCGGCTAGTTATTTCTTTAATTATTTGAAGTATTTTGGAACCAGTAAATTAGACACTTTCTTTCATTAAGCACAGCTGCTACCTTCAGGTAATTCTAAGAGACAGCGACTATCATGTGTACCACCTTTTTGCAATTACATTTATCCCTTATTTTGACTTGAAGTCAAATTTTACACTGCACTAACAAACTCGTTTTTCCATATTTTGCCAATAAACCAATATTTTCTGTATTTCTGTTTCATTGATTTTCTTTTAGTATTAGTGTTAAAAAGGGATTCAACTAAATTAATTGGTTTGAAATTTGATTGAGCCTAAGTCTAAACGAGTTCGAAGTTACATCCTGGGGATTTTCTGACTTGTGCCGTCTCTAATTTGCACCTTTGGGAAACAGCTCGTTTTGGTCTAAAGAAAATAATAAATGTTACATTAAATAAAATCCACGGAAACTGAAATAATATAGCTTTCTGTGATGGTAGGTGGTCATAGTTAACTTCCACGAGGCAGTAGAAATTGAAAGTTAAGGTAACATTAAATATTTCGCAATGATATATCATACATTTGTTTCGGATATCGTTTTCATCCCTTTCTAAACTTTTAAAATCTTAATTAGCCTCATTTTCTCTATGAAAGCCAATGAACAACAAGGAAAAAAGCTTAAACCAAAACATAATGAAAAAGGAAACATTCACAGAAATTAAAATAAATAAAAGTCAGCAGGAACAAACCATCTAGGATTTCAATCAACAAGGGCTAGTTACCCTCAAGTAATAGATATAAAACGCATAAGAGTATGAATCCACTACACGTATACAAGTTATGAATTACATAAAATTAATTAACTACAAAATCATTCAAGTATAAACGAGAGGAAACTGAAAACTGCTGACTTTTAACCGTAATTAATGGGATAATTTTACTACAGTGTCTAATATATGATGTTATCTTTCCTATGTGTGCCTTATTTTAAAATTTAGTTCATATTTAAAGATCCACGTTTCGAACTCGTTCTTGATAGAATGACAAATGTGCAAAAAAAATCAAAAATAATTAATGGCGAGTATAAAATAATTCAAGTAGTAAAATGGTTTAATAGCAGAATGTTGGATGCAATTTAGCTTTAATGAACAATCAAGTACGTTATAGTTTTCTGACCGGTGCATACCTAGTTATTCCTAAAAAATCAAGGTGGATCTTTAAAATATTTATTGCAGTAGTTGTTGCTAATTTTTGGGTCAACGTTTATTTGATTCGAAAAAAAGAAACTTTTTATTCTGGACATGAAAATTGGAGTGCGGTTTATTTATTTTTACACAAAATATATAGAGGCTAATTATTGAGTTGATAATCGATTTGAATTTTTAAAAGCACAAGGAATATAATTTGAACAATGCTTGATAATGGGCGAAAAGAGTCTAAAACCTTATTAACCTAAGGGAATTCAGTACGATTAACTACAAAATATCTGGGCCTTTAAAAGAAAGAATATGGTTGTATGGAAGCTTCGGAGAACATACCTATAACGGAATAATGAAAAAATCTTAAATAATAAACACTAAACCCTAGCCACAAACTCTATAAGTTCTGTAGCCAAGCATTAAAGTCTAAATTTCAAGTTTGAACTCAGAGGTCAAAGTCTGAAGTTAGATATTAAACTCTCTAATAAAAAGTTTAGAGTGTGAAGTAGACAAACTTACTTTTACCTGAAACCCATTAAAATATAATTAAGACAAATTTATTTATTTTACAGTTTCTGAATACTTGAAAAATATAGAATAATTCTGCTTTACCTTAGTGTACTCAGTTAGTAAATTGATATATTTCATTGCCTTGCCTTCTCTATGTGTTAGCTTTGTCATTATTTCATTCTAAATTTCCAATCTGCTTGCTGGTCACGTTCTCCTAGCTGTCACCGCAGATTACTTGCCTGGACGTGTTAATGGCTTATGTATCTGTCTTCCATCGCTTTGAATGAACATTTTCGTAATATTACGGCGTTAGCTCTGTTGCTCTTTAGTTCTCTCTTCGAAGCTAGAAAAATATAATATTACAAGGTATTAATTTTAGTGATACTTATGCAATGTAGGACACTAATCATCTCTGAGTTAGCAATAGATAGTGTGCATAGGTGCATAGTGTTGTCAGGCAGAAAGAATGAATGGAAACATGATCATGATCATTATATATTATGAAATATTAACAAAAATATAAATATTGCACGAAATCGCACCAAGATGAGGAGTTGTAAACGGCACGAGTCATAAATCCCCAAATTGTAGCATAGAACTATAAACATTGCGAGAAATCGCACCAAGGCGAAGTGGTTTAAAATAATGATATTTAGAAATCGGTAGGTACTAAGCTTTCACACGTGGATAAAATGGGTCTCGTAAAAAATAATTATTATTAATCAATTGTTCAAACCAAATTCATCATATTTCACTAAATTAAGTGACGGAAGTATTTATGGCGAAGTTGACTTGGCTTTTATAAGGTAAAACACGTGCAGAAAAAAATTTTTTTCTTCAAACGTCAGTAAATCCGTCATTACTCGACTGTGTAGGCGGCCGTGAAGTTTCGTTTTTCCTCCGCCGGAGCTTTACTTTTCACTTTTCCGCCGGCGGAGGTAAAAGTGTTGTCATAGCAACATAGATACAATACAAACAGACAACAAAATAAGCGTCAACAACTCAAGATTTATTAAACTACAATTTGTATTTATCACTCAATTTGTGACTGCTATTTCTAAAAATCACTAATTTAGGAACAAATTGGTTATTATTTAATCGAACTTACTCAATAACTGCTTATCAATACGGAATTAAAACGCAATCGGAGACGCATTCCTAAAAAAAGAATTATTGTTGACAGTGTCCACTGACAGCTTTATGTTACATTATATTCACCGACACCGGTCTAAGCAAGGCCACCTACGACCGTGGTCTAAGCCGCCTTGCGAACCCATTTATCTTTAATAATAATTAGATATTATTACTATTAAAAAGAGATGTTTTTGCATTAATTTGTCGACATTTGAAGAAAAAACAGCATATTTTATTTGGAGGAAAAGTTACTTTTCATGGCTTGCTCTCTATTACCAGCCTCACTCCGTTCGGCTGTTAAACACGAGCGCGCCATGAAAAGTATTACTTTTCCTCCATATAAAATAATATACTATATTTGATAAATGTTTAATCGTAAAATAGCTTTACTCTGAATTTTTTTATAAATATTTAATTATATGCAAAATTAAGTTTTTACCGCAGTCTTTTTAACATAACTTTTTATCGATGTTGACAATGCGGTAATAAGATTCTCCAAAGTCTCGCCTAAACTGAAGTGACTTAATTAAAAATGATTATTTACTCCTTAAACAACTCCAAAACAGACACCTTACAAAAACGCTTCCCTCATTACTGACTGGAAAAATTGGAAAAATAATTACCTGTTTCCAGTCAAGTGATTCTTTTAACCGCCGAGCTACAAAATGCTACCCGCGTCGTAATTTTCATTAAATATTGTTCGCTGAGCTAAGGAAATGAAAAATTATCAAGACAATGGGAGGGAAGTGAAACATGGAGTAGTGCACCTCCAATTAGGACTCTTATAAGATGAGAAAAATGTCTTGGAAGGGAAAAACAGAGGTGGACTAAAAGTTAAGCCATTTTAATTGCTCTGTAATGGAAATTAAATTTTTCACAGTAAAGAGACGAATTATGATGGATGGATTGAATTATTGATTTACACCTAGGTGCATTGTGATATTTTTTATTTAACACTTATAGTAAGTAGTGTTGAGTATAATTTTATATAGAGGTATCATTTGTATATCCCTCAAACGAAGTTTGGAATTAGACACATCTTTAAATTGGTGACTTGGTGCCATATAATACTCTTCTAAGAGTAAGCGGGTAACGTATTTGCTACAAATATTTAGAACCTTTCGTCCAAACCAATTTTTAATGTCAATCTTATATTTGTAGAAAAAATATATACATTTATCTTAATAACCGCACACTTAAAGGATATTAAGTTTGTTTTTGACATATTAAAAGTTAGTTTATGGCAGTCGCACCACTAGGTCATTGATCTGCATTGATTGAAGAGCAGGGGATCAAGTATTAATCCTTGGGGTAATCCATGTTTGATGTTTGTGTTGAAGATATATCTTTAACAGTCTGTTTCTGTTTGTCAAGTATAACTGAAGCCAGCGCAAAGTGTTATCCCTAAATCCATAATTAGACAGTTTGTCGAGCAATCGACAAAATCGAAATCTTTAGAGAAATCACAAAAACCGTTGTCACAATCTCTCCCTTATTCAGTCGTTTAAAATACAGCCTTTGAAGGAAGTTGAATATTGCATCACTAGTGCTCCTCTTATCTTGAAATCCAAACTGGTTGACATTTAGCAATTTAGCCTCTCAAGAAAAGCCAACGTCCTGGACCTAACAAGTTCTTCTATCTTCTGGAGAGCGTTGGCAGCATATGATATAGAACGATAATATGATGAATCATCAGGGCTATCACCGTTAAAGATATACCTCACCAAAGAGGTCTTCCAACGATCGGGTAAAGTACCTGTGTCAAACGATACATTTATAAACTTAGCGAGTCAATTAGACAAGTGGGTCAATATGAAAGGTCATCAATTCTTGATGAATGAAAACCATCTTTATTTCATTAATATTTCTGTTGTAAAGGCAAAAAGAATCAGCAACAGGTAGATGCTTTAGATAGCTCATAGGATCCACATCTAATCACATCCCAGACATTAACCTCTCGCCACTTTTTTTTGTGTTCTGGGAAAATGCTCTCTTATGCACACCCCCCGGTAGCGGAGGGTAGTGTGGGACTAGCCAATGGCATACCCACTAAAAACTCAGCAATGGACCTGTGCTTTTAACCTCTTGTTGGTGAAACACCCCAACAAGTGTATTAACACACCCTGTGTGTCCGTAGTATGAATGAGCTATAGGTAAACGGAAATGAGCGCATTTAAAACATTGGGTTTCAGTGACTCCTTAGTCCGAACTGGGATTGTCGGTATAGTAGATTCCGTTATATGAAACAATCGCGAAAACCAAATTGTCCTTCTTCGTCAAGGAAAACGTTTTTAAACGTTTAAATTTAATATATCTTTGTCTCTGTCAATGTTGTGTAAACAACAATATGTCAAATAAAGAAAAAAACATTTTCTACCCTCTCAAAATGCATCCAGAGCATTTCCCACTCTATTTTTGCCGCCTGGCGGTAGGAAAAATTCAATTTAGTGCAGTACGATCGTTCACTCGAAAAGCAGCTAAAAAGTTGTAGCTCCGTTGGCTCAAAATCTTTTGTGCCATTTTCTCACGTTGTTTGCACAAATATTAAGAAAATATTTGCTGTACTTAGTTTTCTTTGTCCAAGCTGGAATAGAGAACTCCTTTGGGCGTTTTAACGCATTTTCGAGACAATACAGCTCGTAGCGTCTCTCTTGTTGAAGATAGAAGAAGGTAAAATGACGGATGGAAATTGGTAGTCGACAAATCCATTCCGGAACTCAAGATTCGAATTAAATGTTCGAAGTCTTATATCCCTGGTGAAGTTAAATCAAGAGAATCAAAGAAGACGGAAAGTACAAGGTATTTTGTGTGAACGGAAAGGCACTTAGTTGAAAAAAAACTTGAATTAAATTCAGTAAAGAAGGGAGGTATCTAGTTCATTTTAGATTTAAATAATCAAGAAGTTTTGTTAGATATTTAATAATAGTTAACCATATGTACAGTATCTATTTAGTTTTATGTGTGAAAAGATGAATGCTTGAAAGTAGTTAGAAGTCATGTATATGTTTATCATATTTGATGCAAATTAATTCTTGCATTATTAAAGTAAAAATACCTAAAGTACATGTTTCAATTCACACCCTATGAAAAAAACTCCTACCACCCTATTTTAATACAGTCCACTAATTGAAGTGGTTAATTATAAAGTTAATAACCACCCCCCCACTTTTGTGGTCATAAATAATTTAAGAATAATAATAATAATAAAAGAAATAATTGTTTATACCGACCACCCCTCTAGGGGCCGGATGGAGGACTTCCGGGAATGAATCCTATTAGATCCTGGTCTTTCTATGAAGTCGCTTTGCTGGTGATTACATGATCACGCCTCTCGTGGTTTATGTGTTGTCTCTTGTGTGTTCATACAATAATTAGACTCTTGGGTCTATTGTGTCTGGCCCATCTTCTGGTGCTTGGGCCGTCTGGATGATAGTCTATTATTTGCCTCAGGTCTTCATCGCCATGGTTTTCTACCTTTTGGAACACGTGCCAAGTCTTTTCGACTATAAAGTCTTCTAATGGTTGCTACTGTAGGTCTGCTTGCAGGTGGGCATTTCTGATAAACCAAGGTACGCAAGCTACCCTCCTGATTATCATGTTCTCTGTACTAGTTAGCAATTTAATGCTTGATTTCGCTGCGTATCCCCATGCCGTTGAACCATACGTCAGTCGAGACCTGGCTATTGGCTTTACGATGACAAGCTTAGTCTTCAGTGATATTTGGCTATGTCTCCCGATCAAGGGATTTAGCATAGCCATTACCCTTGGTTTTGTCTCTTGCAGCTTGGATGTGCCTTCTTCATATCAAGCCACGGTTCAGGTGCACTCCAAGGTACTTGACTTCGTTGCTCCAAGGTATGTTGGTGTTGTTTATCCTTATGTGTGGTCCTACAGCTTTCCTCTTCCTTTTCTGGAGGAATATAGCTTGGATAATAATAATATTAACGTTCTTTTACCTTCATTTTCCATTTTATCATCCAATTTATGATTCCGTCTGTGGCTTCCTGTAGCACAGCGCTTATCCTCGTTGTATTGTTATGGATAAATTGTATCATCGTATCGTCAGCATACAATGATATCTGGGCGTCGTCGAATGATGGAATATCGTGTGTATATATTGAGTACAGAGACGATCCAAGGGCTGAGCCCGGCGGTAGTCCTGCCTCAAGTGTTGGATGTTTTATCCTTGATTTTTACGTCAAATCTTCTGTCTGTTAGGTCTCTCTGCCACTGAGCAATAAACACTATTAAATACATTGGGCTCTAACTCAGCCTCAGAAGGAGTTTTTTGCAATACTGGCCCTTAAACTGTTGACAATCTTCCAAGTTTTTTTACTTTTAATTTTTGCATTATGAATATTTTTTAAACGTTTTTTTACGACCCTTCTGTATACTATTTTATATTTATTATAATAGTTCTTCTTAAGAGTGTAGGTTCTTAGACGAAGTTTGTATTTTCTTCTTATTTTTTTGGTTTATTATTTTTAATGGGAAATGTTTGCTAAAAAATTCAGCATTTTTAATGCCAGTAATAATTGACGCTGTACAAGAAAAACAGAAAGTTAATTGTGGCTTATATCTACTACAAAAAGGCCTTCGACTCAGTACCACATAACTGGCTCCTGGAAATTCTGAACATTTATAATAAACTCAACCATAATTGGTTTTCTTAGGCACTCTATTAACGATCCAGAATTCACTTCGAAGGCGGACATTATCAACATCCGAACAGGAATATTTCAAGACAATTCTCTGATTTAATTGTGATTTTGGCTTGCTCTGAGCCTCCAGATGCAGTTTGGAATTGATCAGTGTCGCACCATTAACATAGGACATGGAAAGCTGCAAGCATGCCAGTTTAGTACCGGCGAGCGGAGAGACAATTGAAGCGATACTGGAGGGTGAAATCTGCAGATATCTGGGAATAAAGCAATCACGGAAAACTTCTCATCAGATGATGAAAAAGGAAATATTATTGAATTTGAGAAGAGAGATAAACAAAACAACTAAAAACGCAAATGAGCAGCAAAATCCTTATCAGAGCAATCAGCAAGCAGAAGACGACTCCCCTGCTTCTGTACCCGTGCCAATGTCCGAGCCTGAGCTCTCAACGATGGAAGAAAAGTTGCACGGATGGCGGGAAAAGCAGCTTCATGGGAGACATCCGAATGAGATTATGCAGGAGCATGTCAATATTATGCCTAAAGAAATGGATGATATTTTATTAAAGACCAGATGGTACCAACAAGAAACTACTTGAAATACATCGGTAAAGATCTCCAAATAGACAACGATACGTACAGACATGGATGCAAAACAACATAGTCCATACAACACGTTACTGCAGAATGTCAGCTTTTTTCTGCAACGGAATGTAAAGATAGGCATGATAGTGTTACCAAGATCATTTATTAGGATCTTTCTGAGACTTCTCATTTAGAATCGAGTTCCTTATTACAAATGTTAGCGTCAAACTGTTTTAGAAATCTGTGATTGTCGACTTTACTGGGACTGTACAACCTTAACTGACTACACGGTGATTCATAATAGAGCAGATATCACCCCGTGAATAAATTATCCAGCCTTTGTGGAAGTGTCAGTACCCAATACCCATAGCTGCTCGAAAAAAATGGTGAGAAGTTTTTCAAGTAGCGAAAGTTTGACGATAGGGCGAAGAGGCAAGAGCAATTGAAACAATGACTAGAGTTATGCTGAAAAGGGTAGATTAGCCGATAAAGGAGTCCTTAATGTAATATTTTCTGAAAGGAGAATGGATAATAATAATATTAAATTAAACACTATTATTAAAATAACTCCAATCGTCGAGCAATACCGTTTTTGAAGAGATTTGCTATTTCTCCGGTAAATTGGATTTATAAATTAGTATTAAAGCAGAAAGACATATATTTTAACCATATTTTTCAATTTATAATAATTTTTATATACGGTTCTGTCTTCGAGAGAAAAGAAACTAAGTTACGTCCAAAGAAGTAACGAAAAAGTTCCCAAGTTTTTCCTGAAAACGAAGAATAATTACTGACGTCAAGTGGACCGTGAAAGAACAAATGAAAACATAAAACAAATGATGCCTATCATTTGGCGGCTGGATTGATAATTTCGCGAAGGGAAGTTTCCAAATTGTTATTTCCACAATCACCGGCGTGAAATCGTAATTGCACCGATATCTATAATTTATTCAATTTTTGTGTTTTTACAGCAATGGAAACGGCTCATTTAATTTGAGTTCTATCATGCCAATCATGGAAATTTAAATTGACAGATTTTGTTGCTGAATCCGCCGATATTGTACCGATTCAAGTATAGAGTATATATTAATTAATTTAATTAACTAATGGTTATGGTAGAGTCAGCTTGGGATTTAAAAATAAGAAGAAAATGCCAATGAGTGTTTGTATGAGTTTCAACTTATTATTGGTTTCATCCTAAGCAATAGACATGTATGTTTACGTGCTTTATGTTTTCTGCTACTAAATTGCATTTCCATTTCCAGTTCCAATATCAGCATATCTCAATGACTATTAGGCCCTATAGGTAATATTATTTTCAGTACCGAAAGAGTAATAGAATAAAATAGAATATGTCCATTACGAAAACATAGAAATGTCAAAAATTTGAAAGAAAAATCAGTATATAAAATTGTTGGCAAATTAAGTATAAAACAGACATATCATTAATTAGGTAAGTAGAAAAAATCAGACACAAATACAATAATAGTAAACATACGTTCATAGTACATCTAGTTGTGTAAAGCTATCCTTTTAATCATCCATGCACCCTGTGCTGAAAACCAAACAGGCGGTGTCCGATTGGAGAATGGCCTCATGCCGAGTTCCCAAGCAATATGGACTATGGATCTACTTAGATCTCGTGTAGAGCGTAACATAATTTCCGGTGTAGATTTTTTCAGTAGCTTGTTACATACAAACCATTCCTTTGCCCTCCTTTCGACATCCTCACCCAGTTCATCAGGACTCTTGCCCATAAAGAACAGTAGTATGTCATCCGAGGCAGCCTGTATATCGCCGAAAAATATTAAAAGGTAATGCAATAAGGCTTAGGATGGAACCTTGATACTCAAAACATCAAACCTCACACCCTCCAACAGCATTGATAGTCTTCTGGTATATAACCACGCCAAACAAGGTGGCCTGGAACTCAGTTTTTTTTTATCTTAGGATAGAAAGGCCATGGGATACGCAGTTATACGTCTTGCACAAGTGGCAGAAAACATTTGATTTGAAGATAGAGAGTTTACTCTAGTAATAAGGCAGAATCTCAGTATAATATTTTTGTAAAATTTACAGTCCATTGAAGTCTCCGAGAGTTGCATCTGTTTTACATACAAACTAATTTTAATGCTTGCATTTTGGGCATTCAAGAAAATATTTTTTCCTCAAGTTCTTCTATAAATTGAAATTCAATATTTGTGGTTCAATTTCAACTATTTTTACACACTCCAAACTTTCAATTATTATTATTTCCAATAAATAGAAGCATATTTAAAATGTAGAGTATTCAAAAGGTAGACACACCACAACAATTAAAAGTCGAAGAATCCATCAGTTCGACAGACTTTGTTTCTCACCCTCCAGCTCCACCGCTTATCATAGCACACTTGTACGTGATACTCAGGGGGTTCTAACGTGCAACCCATTTCTTTAGCTAAAGTATTGATTTGGAGTGTACATGTACGTGATCTCAGTTTTATCCACCTAAAGTAGTAAAGTGGAATCTACGATAGATCTTTCAAAATTCTAAGTAAAATAATTTAATATTAGAACCTGTCAAATAGTTAAGGTGTAATGTTAACTCAGACTGAAGTTAAGCCAAACAAACATTTACCTTAATTAAATGGAACAAGGTAACCATAAGTAAAACATAACACAAATTTTAAGAAATAATTGAAAATATTCCTCAACCCAAAAGACATGCGTACTCTAGTAATTCGGTACAGTGTAACTATACGTTTTTAACGTCATTATTTTTTTCACCTAAGAGTCTTCTTAATCCATTTCTTCTCACCTAACGTAGATCAGTTATAATCTGAGCTACATAAATAATCTGCACGCCAATCAAGGCGTAGCTTCATGAAATACAGGTCGTGATAATAGTATTAAAGGTAAATATAAAAAATATATACAAATGCATAGATAGAAAAATACGATTAGATCAGAAAACAAATTACAAACTAAGTTTTAAGAGAAATAATACAGGCTATGATATACACAAGAGGGAAGGGAAAGTACATATGAATATTAAGCTGAAAGTCAACGTTGAGTGGCTGTTTTAGAAGATTATAGCTAGGAAGTCATTGAAGCTATAAGGAGCCTTTAAATAAGTAGACTTTTTAGTTTAGATTTATATTGCTTAAATGGTAGTACTTTTCAAATATTTGGTACTTTATTGAAAAATGCTGTCAGTAATAGTTAGTAGAGAGACGTGATTTCTGTAGCCTCTGGAAATATATTATTTCTAAGTCTTGTCCCGTAATTGTGAAAGTAATTGCCCCCTTGGAATGTTTGCGAGCTGGTATGCATACAGAAGATATTCAAATACAGACTGAATTCAATAAAATTCTATTTTACATCAGTCAGGTATTCTAGACCACAGCAATGCTTTCCTCTGCTTTCCGCATGACTAGAATATTTCCAGTCCAAGACTGCATAACAGGCAACAGATTGAGAAAGCTTATGGTATACCTACGGAACCACTGAAAAAGAACTAGATCGTTGATATTCCTCAACAGTAATATAGTTTTCGAGAGTCTCTATTAGCCAACTGATCAACAAGCGGTTGGAAGGAAAGGGAGGAATCAAGTAAAACACCAAGAAATTTCACTCTGAATATCACCTGACTGTCTTATGGCAAAAGTGATTCAAATTAAGAGATAATTTGTTCAATTGTCCAAGACTCTCGTTTGTTACAGGAGTAGAACTTAAAGGCAGCTATGTAGCTAACCTAGGAGCGGATAGAACCTGAGGCAGCTATGTAGCTAACCTAGGAGCTGGGTTTAGGTGAGACAAAAGCCTGCCGAACTGAAGGATCGGTAGGGTATTTATGTTATAAAAAGTGATGACCATTGCTCGCTTAAGGTTCATAATCGCTCCCGTTGATTGCTCGCGTTGTTTATAGTTTGCCTTTAATGTTTATATAACAATTTCAAAGTTCAAGTTCAAACTTAGGACAGGGCGATATTTATTTAGTACCTTATGCATTTTAGTAGATCACAATATTTTTTCTTTACAATTGCCCTGTTGAACTAGGTTATTTTTGGCTATTTTGTACAATGGGCCCCGTTTTAGAAGGAAGGGTTATTTTCAATGCATTGATTATAAAATGTTTCCTTAAGGGTGAGTTTAAGGGTATAAGAGGACCCAATTAGTATTGTTAAGGAAGTTGTGCACGCATTTTACCTACATCAATTAAACTAGCTACTAAAAGAAACAAACAATCCCGCAAGAGAGTGCAAACAATGAAAGGCTTGGAGCGCATAAATACAAATGAAAATTACCCCATGTCAGGAGAAAAAGCTATTTTTTTTCGTATAGCGAATTGATAACATCAAAATAGGCTCAAACTTCTCAATCACTCTCTTGCATTACAAGTCGACAAATTATTGGTTGCATTTAATCATTTATGAAAACATCACTCAAAAATGATGAAAGGTAAGATGATTTATCAATATAATCACCAAACTTTATTGGGCAATGCCGCTTTTGCTGTCATCCGATGACGGGATGCTACGAAATACTTTTATATCTTCTATATAAATTAATTAAGCAACTTATATTCCTCTATTAGGTGGGAAAATTTGTTTAATTTAATCTGTTGAGTAGGGATATTTTGTAATTCAGTATAGAAAGTATAGAATTAATGTTAAAGCCCAATAAGTATTTTGTAAACAATCTAATGATAGATATTTTGAGTTATACGCTTAATTATATCTTAACATCCATCGGACCAAAATACACATCGTAAGCTCCTTATCCTTATTGTTCGTTCCAATCCTTATATGTCATAAAAATCATCGTCCAGGAGATATTACCTGCCAATAACCGGGATTAACGGCAAAACCTGATTCAATAAACGTAGATTTAGGTAGCCGTAAGCCATTGTTATACCGGCCTTAATAACAGATAATAGCCCTCATTTTTAATTTT
This sequence comes from Pissodes strobi, assembly GCA_016904865.1. NCBI lineage: Eukaryota > Metazoa > Arthropoda > Insecta > Coleoptera > Curculionidae > Pissodes > Pissodes strobi. The sequence goes on from MU181970.1 coordinate 633,409, forward strand.
TATTACGGTATCGCGCGGAACATGTATGGATGCACTCTGAAATTGCTAAAGTTTCGAGCATACACATTTTAGTATATAATCTTTATTATTATATTTCTGTTGAGACATGACTGAGGCGGATGATTATATGGTCTTTTATTCTCTTGTATTCCACCATGAAAAATTATTTATGTTCCTCTAAAAACCGATGATATTCTGCTATTTAAGTTTTAGATTAATTTTCGTTCATCATTCTGTTAAAATTTTGTCGAAATGAGAACATATTGATTAAATTTTAAATTAATGCACATAAGAATGGTATTGTCATATATTAACCATAGTACATAGTATATTATTAATTTAAATCCACATCTCGTTGCATTGATCTAACCGTCTGTTTCGACAATATAATTTTATTTCATTGCCCTCAGAAAGGGTGAAGGGAATCACACATATACTTGCCTTAAATAAAATTAAATGTTTAGCATTAAGTGTTCACAGGCTATTCCAAATAGGCAAATTCAAGCCTAGAGATTTGAATGGTCACCTGCGCATCTTTGAAGAAATAAAACTGGAAAATGCCAGCTAACCCAGTGACCAAATGATGTTCATGTTGGACCTAGATGTCCCATTCGCAGTAGTTATTGATGACCGCCAATCATGGAGTGTAAAAAACTACGTCAGGCTCATAACGCATCGCTGTGATAAGCAGATGGTTCAAAACTACCGATAGGAGCATGATTGGGCATTTCAGGTCCAAACTGTAAGCTTTCCAAACCGCTAGGCAAATACATAACCATTTTCCAAGAGGAAGTGCTTGCCATGAATATATGTGCAGAAGAGTGCCTCATACAAGGACTTCACATATAGCACATCTACACATTTTCGGACAGCCAGGCGCCTCTAGAAGCTCTAGAAGCGTTCAAGTGCATGTCAAAGCTAGTCTGGGAATGCAAGCAAACCCTAAAACAACTAGCAACATGCAACCAGGTAATTTGAATGTGGGTTCCTGGCCATAGAGGCATAGAGGGCAACGAAAAAGCAGAATGCCATGCGGAAGAAGGAGCTGGAACATCATATTATGGCCCAGAGTCTTACTGTGGGCTTATGAAGAGCCACATCACCGAAGAACTAAACAAATGGGAAAAAGACCTACTGTCGTCCTACTGGAGAAACACTCCAGGACTAAGATACGTGAAAAGGTTTATCACCATATCTGCGAAAAGAGCAGAACAGCTGTTGGACATGAACAGAGCAGATATTAGAACTGTCGCCAGACTGCTCGCTGAACACTGCTCGATAAAATACCACCTAAAGGCAATCGGCAAAGCAGAAGACGAGCACTGTAGATTTTGCAATAATGCAACTGCAACCGCAGAACATCTACTCTGTCAATGTCCAACTCAACTCTGCAAAAGGCTCAAGTACCTTGAAGGAGTACAGCTATCGCCTCATGAAGCGAGTCAATTACTTCCCAAGATAATAGCTTCGTTTGGAAGAAGGCTACGTCTCTTGGACCCAAATTAAACTTCCTAGCAATCTTCAATCTACAATATCTTAGTATTAAGTGGGCTTCAGGAGCTTGAATTGCAATTTTGTTTGAAAACATGCTTGCCGATAACATTGAAGTCTATAGGGAATATTACTTGAATGATCCCACGATTCTTTAATTTGAGGAAATGAATACCTTGTATGAGTGTAGTGAATCCTAATTCTAATGCATCTTATTTCGAATCCTTGGGGTAACTGGACTTTATTGGCCGAAACGGTCTGTCCTTGTTTTATTTAATTGATTTTTGGCATTAATAGAACTTTCCTTTATTATTTGGTAATGCAAACTTTGCTCTATTTCATTGGCCTGAGTTTTTAACGTTCCTAGAAGAAACAAGTTTGATTAGAGCTTTTCTTAAGTATAATTGGAAAACAAAACATGCCATTTTGAGACCATTGGCGTCATCTTGTAATTGCTATTTCACGGTGGAAGTTAATTGTGGCAATATACCATCATACAATGCCAATTATTTCGGTTCTAAGGTGATTTTCTATCATATCGCATTACATTTTGTTAATTAATTTGCGTGACTGTATCATTTCGTGAATTGAATTATCATTTAGATTTGGACTTTTTGGCCGTCTAATTAGGAATGTGTGCTCTGAACCGCTACGTTATCGATGTGTGATTTCTACATATTTTGGTTTTGGGACCGTTTGCTGTGGATTCAACTAAAGATTACAGACAAGGTTTCTTTATATCCTTTCCATCCATGGAAATTGGGTAAGATTCACTTTCAAAAGATCAGCCATTGCCATTGGTAGTGTCGCGGAAGAAAAGTTTTTGTCAAATATTCTTGTGAGGATCGCCTATCCGACCTATTTTGAATCTTAGTCCGTACCTTGTTGTTGCCTTTAGTGCATTGTTTGTTTGGTGCCTAAACTCACTCCGTAACTCATTCATTGATTTCGTCGCAGAGGTTCTATCTCGTCCACCTTTTGAGGGAGCCTAGATGATTTCAGCGTTAGCAGATTTAAGGTGTGAAAAAGCCTTTCTTCTAGTCTATTGTGTTCCATCGTGTACATTTTCATAAGTGAGTTTCCTAGACAGCAGCCCATTGATGATTAGCTGCGCAGAATAAACCTTTGAGTCAGTTAAGCATTTTCTATTATGAATTCCCTCTCTCTCTCAGCCTTGGTCTATCCACTGGATATAGGCCTCTCTCATATTGGACCATCTTTCTCTCTTTTGGGCGACCTGGTACCAGTTGAGTCCAGCGAATTTCTTCAGGTCTTCGTACCATCTTTGCTGCGGTCTACTCACATTTCGCCTTTCGCCCCAGGGTCTCCACCTCGTAGTATATCCACTCCAGTTCTCCGTGTGCCTCGCGACGTGTCCCGCCCGTTGCCACTTCAATGAACTAACTCTAGATACTATGTCGGTCACTTGTGATTTCTGCCTTATCCAATCATTGGTTTTGTGGTCCCTTAGTGATATTCTCAATAACTTGCGTTTGATGGCCCTCTGATGTACTCTTAGTTTGTTAATCGTGTTTTTTTTGGTCATGACCCATATTTGGGAGCCGTATGTTACTATTGGGAGAATGCATTCGTTGCAAATTTTTGCCTTAATTTCCATGGGGATTTTGGTATTTAGGATGCGATTCAATTTACCGTAGGCCGCCCAGCCTAGTCTGATTCTTTTGTCAATTTTTAGGTCTTGATATTGTTTGTCGAAGGAGATAATTTGGCCTAGGTATATGCACGATTCGACTTTTTCAATTGTTTGTCCGTGAATTGTGATTGTTGTTCGCTCTGTTGTTACATTTGTCATGTACTTTGTTTTTGTACTGTTCATTTCTAGTCCTACTTTTCCCGATTCTTCTTGTAGTTGTTCAAGCATCTCTGTGAGTTCTTCTTCGTCCTTTGCAAATAGTACAATATCATCGGCAAATCTGAGGTTTTGTTGGCATTCGCCTTGGATGTTAATTCCTGTTCCGGTCCAATTCAGTTCTTTGAAGACGTCCTCAAGGACCAAGGTGAAAAGTTTTGGCGAGATGAGATTCTATTCGTGGTTTCGTGAACTCTTATTGTCATTGATGATTTTTTGTAGCTGTTATCAATTAGATTTATGTACCTTTGGTCTATTCCAGCGTTTCTCATTGATCTAAATATTGCCCAGTTCTCTATTGTATCAAAGACTTTTCTAAAGTCAATAAGTGCCATCCATATCGGTATGTGATATTCCGACGTTTTTCCCAGTATCTGTCGTACTATGTGTAGATGTTCGGTAGTGCTAAAGTGGCTGCGAAATCCGGCCTGTTCTCTTGGCTGATTTATGTCGAACTTATGCTCAAGTCTGTTCGTTATAATTCTGATGAATAACTTGTAGATTTGGGATAGAAGGCTGATTGGTCGATAGTTTTCAAGATTAGTCCTTCTTGTATATGAGAACCACTATTGCATTTTGCCAGTCTTTTGGGATGCATTCTTCCGATAAGCATTTATTAAATAAGTGTACTAGTTCTTCCTTGGCTTTCATGTCCGCCTCTTTCAGCATCTCTGGCAGGATGTTGTCTTCGCCGGCTGCCCTGTTATTTTTCATCTGTCTTAAGACTTTTTCCAATTCTTCTCTTGTTATATCTGGTAGTTCCTCTGAATTGACGTTGATTATTTTGTTATAATTATTTGCATTTTCAATGTTCACAGATTCGTTGTATGTCTTAATTTCATAAAGGTCCTTATAAAATGATTCTATCACTTGCAATGTATTTGCTCTATCTTCAACTATATTGCCAATTTTTATCTTTTAATTTTATTATTTCTTTCTTCTTTGTGTTTTGTCTTTTAAACGTTTTTAGACCTTTGTTGTTTTCTATTAAGTTTTCTATCTGTCGTGTTTTGTTTTTCATTATATCCTGCTTCGATATTTTTCTTACTGTCTTATTAATTTCTACGTATTCCACTGTGTCTCGTTTTCCGTCTTTAATAAGTTGTGTCCTTTTCTCTAAAAGTTGTTTCGTTTCGTTTGAAAATTTGTTGTCTGTTGTCTTTGGTTCTTTGGCTAGATTCTCTGCTGTAACTTTTATAACTCTTGTTATTCTTCTATTTGTACTATCAAGGTCTTCGTTGGGTTGCCTCGGGTTTTGCGAAAAGTTCTGTTGTAAGTGTTTTTTTATATAAGTCTGTTTGTTCTTTTAGTTTTTCTACATCGATTTTGTAGATCTTATTTTTTATCTTTCTAGCTCTTTCCAACCTTGTATTTGTGGATACTCTGCATCTTACCATTCTGTGGTCGCTACCAGTTGTGAACGGGTTGACGACGTGTATTATATGTTTATGTGTTTGGAGACGATAAAATCAATCTCGTTCTTGGTCCGTCCGTCTGGGCTTCTCCACGTCCACTTTCGTTTTTCCTTCTTTTCGAAGAATGTGTTCATTAGATAGAGTTTCTCGTTTTCTAGAAAGTTGGCGAGTATTTTCCCTCTTTCGTTTCTTGTTCCGATGCCAAACTGTCCTATGTATGTTTCTGTTGGGTCTGTGCTCTTCCCAATTTTTGCGTTAAAGTCACCTCCTATGATGACTTATGATGTTCTGTTTTCACTGAGGGCTTTTGATATGCCTTCGTACACTAGATATACTTCTTCGTCGTCGTATGAGGAAGTGGGGGCATATATCTGGATGAATTTAAGAGTGTGTGCTTGGTTGATACTAAGTGTTATGTATAACACTCTGTCTGATATTGTTTTCAAAGTTCTAAGTTTTGACACAATTCTTTTGTGAACTAAAATTCCGACCCCTTCTGCACTTCCTTCTTCGGGTCCTTTGTAGAATAGGATATTATGAATTATTACATGCTAATTGTTAGTTAATTTATACCGCCATACAGAGAATATCTAAACCTCTTTTTGTCTTTACATATATAATTCATGACTAAATAAGGCAAGCTTCGGTGTTTAAAACCTGATTTCTTTATTTGTCGTTTCTTATTTTTATATTAACTTAGGTCAATTCGATTTTTTTTATAGTTAAGACTAACTACTTTATTGCGTTTAGAGTATACCATCTTAAATTTCACGGGAGTTTATTTTTTAACATATTGTAATCACTATATAGCTTAATAACGTCCTAGTGGACTCAGAGAGTATGGTATGGTAGGTAGAGGGGTCGCTTGGCATGATTTGCCCTTCAACACGTCGACCACAATTGATCTTGTGTGTATACCCTTCTATTTCACACGAAAATTCCCATCTCCTTCGAGAATCTCAGAATATTTCGTGGGTTGAGCTTTTGTAGATCCACCGTTGCCACAAGGACATTTTCGAGATGCCTCAACCTTTGGCGAGTCAGTGCCTGACATTCGCAGAGTGAGTGCTTTGACATTTCAGCCATATTTTGATAGAATGTGCATTTGTTCGCCAATGGTTTTCCCCATCTTCTAGAGGTGGTACCTCCAGGGGCCACGTCCAGTGAGAAGGTCTACGATCAGTTTTATCTCATTTTTTTTGCAGCTTGAGAAGCTTTTCTTGTGTAGTTAGGCGAGGGAGAGATGAGTGCCTTGGCCTGTCTCTGCCCAGGTGCATTGGCCCAACGTGTATTTTTCCGCATTTTTTCCCAATTTCTGAGTTCATTCATTATGTGTCCTCTAGTGATGCCATAGAATGGTTCAGGGCCGTACAAGGCAGTCTGTACACCATTCCGTCTGAGCTGGCTAGCGACTTCGTTGCCTTCCACACCCTCGTGCCCTGGTACCCACATTAAGGTGAGTTTGTTTCTGTTTGCCAGTTCATCTGCAGCCATCCGACAATCCCAGATTGACACATAGTGTATAAACGGAACATGATCATGTCTTGGGTAGTTTAGTAATTAAACACATTTAATCATTACCTTCTAGAGTAATTTTAAGTAATACCCAGTACCGTGGGTTGCGACCGCTTTACAGTAATAAACCAACCTGTTAACGTACCTACCTGTTTCGTTTATTATATTTAAGTTTAAGGTTCCAAAAGGAAAGTAATTAAGTAATTAGTAAGTACAATTGATTTTAATTAACTGAGTTTAATAATTCAATCATTTTTATTATTTCTGTGCATTGAATTGAATTATTTTCTGATTCTATTATTAATATATTGCTTGTTTTTTTTTGTTGTTGCGAATCGTAAATTAGAACGAGTTCTAAAGTACAACTTGGGTATCTTCTAGTTTATGCCGTCGAAAAGTCAGTGGTGCCTTTAAATTATAGCTTTTGTCAGAAAAGAGTTTATATAAGAGTAGAAAAAAAGATATAAATATCAATTTTACGCTATCAATAGATTTTCCACGTGCTCTGGGTCATCCAATATACGAAAATATAATCCAATAAATCCTTACCATGCATTATTAAAGCAAAATCTCCATACAGACGGAGAGCTTGTAAAAAAAGTGATAGTTATTCCCGATACAACATAAGGACTCCAATTCGGTCATTTTTAATTATGGTACCATAGGGCAATTCCGAAATTTTCCGGGATGGTGCTGATGCTAAACTGGTCAGTAGCCATGAAGTTAAATTAAAACATACGATATGCTTCTGACTTGGTTTGAATCAACAATAATTATTTCATTGGCCTAACACAATGCCAATTACTCCAAATACGTTGATCTAAATCTTATACTCGTATTGAGATAATGATTGGGAATATTTTTGTTGATGATAGACACACAAATGATATAGAGTTAGAAAATATTAATAAAACATTCCAGTGTATAGAACCAGCTAAAGAATTACTTAATTCAGTCTTTGTTCCGAAACTATCGAATAACTAGGTCAAGTATAATATTTTTCTACTAATGGTTTTCTTGGTTTGTGAATGTGACGCACGTAAAGGAAATACCGAAACAAGCCTGTGGGTCCTTAAATAAATTTCAATTGAAAGTTTAGAGGCCCATTTCACCTAGAGTAGTTGTAACAACAGGGCAGGCCGAGTGTTCACTTTGTGAAAGGTGACCCGAGGTCTCCGCTAAAGCAATTAGGGTCGCTAATGTCTTGTCCGGTCGGCCCACACTTCGGCACTACTTTTGGACTAAGCGCCTAATGATGTTAGGGAATATCGGAGGACAAATTACTGCACTAATGTGTTCTTGCTGGACCGTCGGACTTACCACTTTAGAAGTTTAAGAGTCTACTAATGAACCTCTAATATGCAGGTCGCCGCCAATGCAGGTAATGCATTGCCCATTAAGGTTATTTGATGAGACGGCCTTGTTATACATACTTGCTTTTCTAACGCACATGACACAAGTTATGATGGAAATCTTTCGAGAGCATGTATTGAAGTAACTATTGCATTAGCAGTTAAAACGAATTTTAAATACGTAATAACAGACTGCTTATCGTACAACTAATTCCTTAAACATTGTTAATTCATGCTCTCATGTTGGAACTTTTTCTTACTCTGCTTTTATTTTTTGAACGGTGAGCGGTTCTTTACTTCGATAAGTAGTTTTAATCATGT
>MU181970.1:641382-661662 GCA_016904865.1 Pissodes strobi
AAAAAAATGTTTATACTGGTCTTTACAATTTTTGATTTTACTAACTCGTACCTATCTTGTCCAACTATCCTATAACTATGCAAGCGTAGTGGGACCTTTACTGGGACCTGCTTCTGCCTATTCCTGGGTTAACAATCTCAAGGATGTCTTAGGACTTATAAGGTTCTCTCAGTATCGCCTCCCTCAACCGGTCCGACACAATGACGTGGACAATGGTAGTTTCTCAGTAGGGTTCACATGAAAAAAAAAAAAAAATAACAAATCTTTAGACCAGTGTAAAACGCCAGTAAATCATATAGAAAAATATCCTGTATATCTCAGTTGGACAATTACGATTGGAGGAAGTGATCAACAATTTGAAAATTTACTGATTACAGCAGGTATAATCGAAAACTTAAATTACGAATTTAAATTAAGCACAAATTATAAATAACTACTGTTAAGCAAAAATTATCAATAGCTACTTACTTTGAGGCATGAAATTCAAAAGAAAATTATGCAACTTGTTTTAAAAATGTGGCTCTCGGCAAATTTAAACAAAAGATAATAAGTTTTTATGATAAATATTAAAATCGATGTATAACCTCTGTGTAAATGAGTCTTATTATAACTCAAAATAAGTAATTTATATTACTTTTCTTTAATATGGCCATTGGCACATCAACGATAATTGAAAAACTCGAGGTACAACCTCTCTTTACATCGAGTCTTATGACTCCAAATAAGTAATTGCTATAACTTAAGCTATATTTATGGCCCTTGGCACATAAACGATAATTGAACGTAAATTACGTCTCAATTAATTAAAGATAAAAACGAGGTAACCTCTAACTCGCCGTGAGAGATAAATTAAGATAAAAAGTCAAGAGAAAAAAACAAGTAAATTCACATATGCGACTCAACCCCTCATAAATGTAAATTAATGTCGATACATCATCGTTGAAACGTGAATGGTAAGTGCTATTGATTGGTGTGACAAAATCAACTGAAATATTAATGAAATAAGCCTGAAAAAAACTATGATCAACAATACTACAAAGGAAAATCCAGAGAAATTCTACTCAAATTCAATTAAATACCCCTTACAGGGACATATAAAATTCGCTCCGAGAATCTCCCAAGTAATACTGTTCAATTTAAATGAATATATGTAAAATCATATGTATGACCACTAAGCGATGAAATAATTACGTTCTCTATATATTTGGATTAAACCATTATAAAATAACACGAATTTGACTAATAAGATACGCAATTATTTACCAAAAAAAATCGGCCACTACAAATAATTAAGATTATTGTATTCGCAAATCACTCGAAAGTGCAATACAAAAGTGTTAAATTCTTACTTAAGCGAAATATGGTTAATCGAATCAGGAACGATTATCAAGTCTGTATTTAAAATATGTAGGGTAAACTGGGGCAAGTGTCTAAGTGGGGTAAGTGAAAATTGTGGCTCTATTTTCAAAAAAATGCGGTAAGCAACATATTATATTTCCATGCGGACAGCATAAATGATTTCGGGTTAAACGCTTGAAGCATGTCCCGAACCGGCAACACCATACAGTGATGAGTCATAACCGGTCCGTCGTCAAGTTCACAGGGTACAATTGTCGGCATACAAAGGTAGGTTTTTTTGATAGACTATAATTTTTTTAGTGATATCTTGTTATTTACCTATATCACATCACATTGTGTTGTGGATTTGCTAATTCAAAGCGTTATTTTTTTGCGTCATGCGTTTACACACTTACCCCAGAAAAAATCAAGTGAGGGGCAAGTGTAAATCATAAATTTATGTTTTTGGCATCGAGAATATTAACTTTAAGTTAGTTTGTACTATTTTCCACTTATGGAGCACAACTAATGTTATTTAGTAGTTTTTTTTATAAAATGTTAAGGCTAAAGTTTCCAAATGGTATTTCAGTGACTCAATTAAAGTTTATAAAAAGTTTGTGGTTGTAGAATTAATTGCCAATTATTTTATGTAAATTCAAGCGTATATTTCTACATCTTTTACACTTGCCTCCATAAGAGAAACGTTACTTTCAGTATCAAATAGTCGCCACTTTTACACTTTCCCGATAATAATCGAGCAAGTGTGAAATTTCAGCCAGAATTTTTTTCTTTTTTGAATTTTCGTTACTTACAATTTAGGAAGTAAATTTCAACCCCAGGTACGTTAAGAATACATAATAAGCTAACTTACCACGGAACGAGAAGTTTTTAAAAAATTGCTATATTAGAGACAAAATTAAAAATATGACAAGAAAAATGGATGGGTTCACACTTACCCCAGTCTACCCTAAAGCCTATTGAAAAATATGGGGGATGAATAAAATATTTTAATAAAGCTACTTCGGACGCAATGCTCAAATATGTGTGTTTTCTATATTGACATTAATACTGATTTCAAGGAAAAATATATTTCAAGTAACATTTAAATATTACTACAAAAATATTTTAAAAGGAAACGGAAAAACTCAAATATTTTTATACGTTAAAGTAAGTCAGTTCATGTTAGGATTTATGATCAAACCTTTGAAAAGGATTTTGTCCATAAGTAGAGTCATTTTAAACTCGGAGTGAGTTAGCGCCATTTCCGTTGGAGGTTTAATTACCATATAGTATTACTTTTCCTATAAATTGCCTACTTAATAGTGTCTCTAGTATATCCAGAACATCCAGAAAGCATTTTTCGGCCCGTAAAACTATGGAGAATGTTTTTTATCTTGTTACTTTTATTATTAATACCTTGTAAGCAGTACATCCTCATGTAACCCGTTTAGGAAACGAAACTTTTACTCGGGATCCCATTAAGCTAAAGAACATTTTAAGGTTGGAACAAATTAATATTAAATCTTCCAGGAAAATCCGTGCGGTGTTGCATAATTGATCGGCGTTGCAGCCGCGAAGGTGTAGTAGGTTTTAGAAGGCCGAAGAGCGGATTGTCTTAAGGAAGGGTGAAGTAGCATATTTTTGAAGTTTATTTTCTTTATGAGGAAGGAAGAGATTGGGTTCAGTGTGGTGCCATACTCTAGTTATTAATAGTTAATAATGACTAAGAGTTTCTTTATATTTTATAACGTAACGGGTGGGCTAAAGGTACCTACATTAATGATGTTATGCCTAAAATTTTCAATATCTGCTATTAAGAGCACTTTTTCATGGTCTAATATGGATATTTGAATGCATTATTATTAAAATACCTGCACACGGAAGCTTACCTGATATGTCTGGCAATGTTAGTTTCGTTGATTTACAAAAACGGATCATATAACTGAAACTTCAAGAATTGAAGTCTTAAAGAAACTGGCTTATGGGGACAGAATACGAACGCAACAAGATATTTGTAACATTTTTAATGGCAAATATCCTGATAGAAATCCATTAACTAGTTCTACTGTAAGTAAAGTTCAAAAATCCTTCTCTTTTTACCAGATCGCTAGGAAGAGAAAACAACATTTCACCAAAATTAAACTGGAGCAAGAACTCTCCAAAGATGATTAAGATAGGCAATTGGAATTTTGCGAAACTTCATGGAGCGTTGCAACGCTAATCCAAATTTTGTCTACCGAATAGTTTTTCTGAGGAATCAACTCTCTTTTTTAAATAAAAACGTTAATAGGCATAATTGTCGATACTGAGCCAAACAAAGTCCTCATTGGAGACGCGAAAATCATACCCAATTTCGCAAAAAGGTAAATTTTTGGGCTGGTATAATAGGCCGACAAATAATTGGTCTCATCTTCATGCAAATGAAGAAAGATATTTGGATCTTTTTAAGAAATGACATTGTATAGTCAAAAGCGATCGAATCGTGGGGGTCCAAAGGTCACAATTTTCAGTAAAAACTTCATTCGTGGAAGATTTTTGCGTCTAAAATATGTCAAAGGATTGACATTTAATGAAAAATGTGACCATTGGACCCGCACGATAAGACCGCTTTTGATTATACCAACTGTTACTTTATTTTGTCTGTTGTATTGATTTATTTTAGGTAATAATCAAGCACCAATTGATAAAATATGGTTCCAACACGATGGTGCTTCCCCGCATTATGCTCATAATTTCGGAAAAATTTGGATGTTTTCTTTTTTTGGTAGATGGATTAGTTATAGGGATACTATCGTGCTGAAAAAAAAAACGAGGACAGCAAAATGTAGTTTAATCTGCCGAACTATTCGCTTGCTATGAAGTCATCAGTTTGATTTAATTTTGTGACTGACAGATGTGTCATGCCCGCGCTAACCATTGAACACAAAGCGATCATTTACACGCGATTGAGAGATGTGCATCATATATTGGGAATTAGAAAAAATATCATACTGTTGGCTAAGCACAAATTTGCAAGATATGAAAGTATTGATATGTCGCCCTAAAATTTTGAATGACGGCCAAGATATAGAATGAATTAATTTTCTAGGAGATCATCCCTGTATGATCCCTGATACATGAAGATAACAGGTGGGGAAACATAATAATTTCCGATGAAAAACCTTTCAATTGTGTAACAATGGGAATATCCTTGTTTACAAGCCTTCTGGCACAAGATATGATGAAAGATATGCATTTAATGCAAATCAAAGTGGACGCTTTCCTATGAACGTTTCGGGCTGGATCACTGAAAAAAAACTAGAAATCGGTGCAATATATGGCCAAGTTTTTATATTTCAACGCGATAATGCTCCTATACATATAGTTCAAAATTATTTAGAAGAAAATGGTTTTCGTGTTTGGCCGTGACCTTCCAAAAGTCCAGATATTAACCCAATTGAAAACCTTTGGGGTGAAATGGCAAAATTTCTGTATTAACATAACTTCCAGACAAGAACTCAGGGTGAATTGCCCCAAAGGATAATGGAAGCATGAGAGCAAATAACGTAAGAGTATATGTGAAACCCAGTGTTAAGTATGCCACGACGTTTGCAAGCCTTAATCGATGGTGACGATGTAACTAACAAATATTGAAAAAAACCATGATTTTATTTTTGTTATATATTTATTTTGTTGTATTTTAATTTTTCCCGATACTTTTAAGAAAGGTAGTATTAGTGCCTTTTCACACGTGTCCGATAAAATCATCCGGCATCAGATATCCGATTAAATGAAAGCTTTCACACGTTTGTCCCACAGTCGGAAGCCGGAAAAGTGCTGGATAAACATCGGACGAAACCTCACCATCGCCCGATGCTGGATGCCGGGTATCCGGCACTAGACACATCGAAGTTTATGAAAACAAATTAGAGCTTATAATACTAACCCAATTTTTTTTCACCGGCAGTCGTCATCAGCGAAAGCGTTTACATGGTGTCACAAAAATGGTGGGAAAAATTGAAATAGACACCGAGCAATTGATAAACGTGCCAAAGGCTAGACCTGTGATGTGAGACAAGACGCTAGGTGAATATAAAGATAAATGGTTCACAGCTTGCATCTCATCAAAATAAGGAACTGACATGAGGAAATAATTGAAAAACTTTTCTCTGTTTTTTCACAGGGGTCTTCAAACAATGTATAAAAAGTTCCTAGTCGTTTTCTTTTTAAATTAATCGGATGCACCCAATAAATCCTTTACCTTCTTTTTTATGGCGATTTCTGCGACTTTTCAATAATAAACAGTATTCAAACCGGGTGCTAATCGGAGAGGTGTGAAAATTAAAAATAATCGGATATTCGACGTCGGATATCCGATGTCGGACTCGTGTGAAACGGGGCTTATTGTTTTGATGCTTAGCCTTTTAATTTTTATGACGACAATGATAACCTATCCTCAATAGATTTTGCATACTCTTTATAGCATAGGAGCTGTTCAAGAACGAGAATTTTGTTTTCCCAGATTTTTTTCGGCCAGATCTATCTTCGAACTTGTCGCCCCTCGATTTTTTCTTGTGGGGCTACCTCAAAACTGTGACTTTCATAACTGAGTTAAAAGACCTGGATGAATTAAAGCTAAGGATAGAAAGATAATGTAGAAGAATCGAGTAAACTAACATCCTTCCCGTGCCTCAGGGCGCAATATTTCCATCAACTCTGTTCCTCATCTATATTAATGACCTGCTGACCGAAACCAACAATTCTGTTTACAGTTTTGCAGATGACAGTACCCTTGCCTCCCAATTTAGATCAGAAAAACCTTTACCAGCGACTGGGGCTTATCACCGCAGACAGCAGCAGATTACAACAACTAATCAGGATCTGGAAAAAGTTCGAACTTGGGGCGACAGAAATTTGGTTCAGTTCAATGCAGCAAAAACCCAAGCAGCCACGTTTAGCAAGAAAACCAATACGGCGGGCCCTGCCATCGGCGCGGCGATCCTGCCGCCAATTCCTTCATCCTCGCTAATCGGACTACTGGGTGTCTCGGTCAACGAGACCTGGCATGACCACGTTGCTAACATCGCAAACTCAGCTTCGCAGAAGCTTGGTGCACTATTTCACAATTAAAAAAACTCTATACACCGTAGCAGCTGCTCTTTCTCTACAAAGTGCAAAAAGACCGTGCTTAGCATATTGCTCACACATCTAGGGTGTCGCACCAATGCACACCCTAACGCAGCTAGATTCCATTCAGAAAAGAGCTGTGCGTCTCGTCGGCGACCCGGAGTTGACCCCAGATCTGGATAGTCTGGAACACCACAGACATGTGGTAGAAATATCCCTGTTTTACAGGTATTTTAACGGCAGATGTTCCCGGGATTTGCCTCATCCCGCCCACAGCAACGAACAGATAGTCACGATAGACGGCAAGAGCACATCCGTTCATCGTACTACTGGAAACACCTAGAACATCGCTTTACAAGGATTCCTTTGTCTGGCGCACTGCATCGCTATGGAACTCACTCCCAGGACATCTGTTTCCCCCCAAATTACAACCCACAGATATTCAAGAACCGTATCAATCAACACCTTCGCAACATACCTCTCGTCGAGTCTCATAGGATCTCCCTTTGGTGTGTGTCGCTGCCATAAAAAAATGTTTTTAATGCTTTTCCACAGTATTTGGCTGGTACCACAGTATTTGGCTGGTAAACGGACAACATTTTAAATATCTCGTATATCATCAGCGTTTAAATTAGCTTTTTGTCTATTGTATTGCATTGTACACATAGACTAGGATTTTCTCGAAAAATTGTTAACTTTCGAAAAAAGTACCCTTAATAAAATTATTTAGAAATTTAAGCATAATTCGAAAATATAATAAAACATAGGGTGATACATTAAAAAAAGCATATCCCTATCGATTACAGACAAACGGCAAACTCACCATTGAATCCGGCATAGTTTCATACCTTTGTACAAAATTTGATTAAATCCACGTGGGCGACACCTGAGATATTTCCAGTGATCCATATTTTCTGCACACCCTGTATAAAACGATAACATGAAATAGAAAATATTGTAATTTTTCACTCCCTTAGCCTATAAATAATTGTAATTTTATGTTTTTTATTTATCTAATTTGCGCTAAACGAATGGGAAGTCAAATTAATGTCATTATGCAAATACACTTTTTTAGTACTACTATTTCTTTCCAGATATTTTTGAGCTAATAAACAAAATAAAAACCTTAAATAATGTACGCCGAGTACGTTTACTAGGCATCATCAATCTATAATTTTTATTGAAAATTCATTCAAAATAATACAATCTGGCGACGTTGTCTATCAACTAAGCAGAACGAATTTAAAATATGCTGTAAGGTCCCTAGTAATTACAACAAAGCAGCGCCTCTAGCGGTCCTCCACTTTAGGTAAGAATGATTATTCTGCTGCGTAGTTACTATTTTCTTTGGTTATACGTACCGCCCCTGATCTCGCCTGCTTCCTAAAGGTCCTAGTTATTAAATCAGCATCAACAAAGTTGAGCGTGTGCGGTCATTCATTAAAGTCGAAAAGTTTGGAAGCTCTTGCAACCAACATTAACCCCTCCCCTCGCTTCTCAGCTACTCAGCATAAGAGTGCTGTACCTAGCCAAGCTTTTTGCAAAGTTTTAAATCGGGCTAATTAGACGAAAGTTTTGGATTTGATTGGCCAACAATATTGTGGATTTCGCTTACCTTGAGTTTAAATTTCTATGATTATTCAGTGAATCAGTATATTACGGTTTTATTTTAAAGATTGTTTGTAACAGGATTTAATCTAATTTAAAAATTCTACAAAGTAAGAAGTAGTGTTATAAAAACTAAATAATTATGTAGAAAGTATTGGATATATGCATGAAAAATTATTGATGCTGAAAAAAATATCATGTGGTATAGAAAATGTTGTAATTTCTCTCTCCTTCTTAGTACCGATACGTCTCGTCTGTTGAAGATTTGTTTAGTTGTGACAAAGTTGATTTTGAATACAATTTAGTACAGTCTTTAATTTTTTCTATTAAAATTCCTTTACCGTCGTTTGGTAGGTTGGCATAATTTGTAGTTGATAGTATTTCGCATATTGAATCTGCCAATGGGATTTGTAGAAAATGCTGATTTATTCAAGTCCTGAAATGTACTGCCCCGTAATTATTAATTACTGAATTTGTTATACTTAAAACAACAAAAAAATAAGAACTAATCCCAACCAATCCAAGCTCTTTTTTCCTGAAGGAGTTTAAAAAAAGCTGCAAGAAGACGATTCAGGCTTTATGACATGGTGACGGGGTATGTCAAGTTGGTGTCCTTCTAACAAGATGCTTTATTGTCCAAAAATTTCACAATTTGTGCTAGAGCTAGAGCACAAAATATAGAAAACATATAAAAAAGCAAATAGAAACATATAATGGAAAGAAAAAGAAAAACCTAACTATACAAAACTTTATACAATTGTGCAAATTGTATGTGGTCAAAATATTATATAAAATATTAAATATCAAAATATTTAACCATTTGAACATCAAATACTAAACGCTAAACACCAAGCATTAAACATTAAACCAGTGTGTAAGATGCTCAAAATTAAGTATTAATAAAACAGTCGTTTACTGCATATAAGGCTCTCTCTAGGTAGTATGAACTCAAAGCTCTGCGAAATGCGGGAAAAGATGTTATTGACTTCATTTCAAATGTCAGATAATTATGCATATTTTTTTGAATTGTACAGTATAGAGCTTTTAACTAACTCTGAGCGTAAGGTTGGCAGATAAAGATCATGCTCAGGATTCCTAGGTGGATAGTTGTGAGATGGCCTTTCTGGAATAGCAGATACCTGCTTGCGGATTAAGCATACGGATTCAAATATGAATAAGGAAGGAAGAGTTAATATTTTAAATCTTTTAAAGAAATCCAGGCAGTGAGTTCTACTGTTTAGTCTCAGTGAGTATCGAGTAGTTTGAAAATACGCTCAAATTGAGTAGTACAACACGTACGCCAGAATGGAAGGGCGTATCGGAGGTGCGACTCAAAAAGGACGTAATAGACTGTTCTAGCAGTTGACAAGTTAAGCTCCCTGGAAACCGTTGTTAGCGCAAAACAGGCATTTTTTTGATAAGGCATCGATGTGTAAGTCCTACTTTAAATAGTTGTCCACAACAAGCCCCAAGAATTTCACAGATTCAACGACGTCAATAGTGGTGTTATTAAGTACAAAAGTACAAAAGATTGCAACGTATATGACAAAAGATTAGTTTTAGAAGCGTTGAGGAACAGGAGATTAGCACCATGATTTAATGGTGATTAAGTCACTAGATACAGTTCTGTGAAGCGCCGTAATATTTGGGTTGCTTTAAGTGAAACTAGTATCGTCCGCAAAGAGACAGACTTTACCACTAATGTCCAGATCAGATAAGCAATGTCGTTGATAAACAGCAGAAACAAAACGGGGCCTAGTACTGAACCATGGGGTACTCCACAATCTATTGGCTTGCAAGAAGACATCGACGTATCAACCAACCCTCACAAGCTGACTTCTGTTGTTAAGATATGAGGCAGTTCTCTGAATCCGTAGTACTGCAATTTGTTAATTAATATATTGTGATTTACACAATCGAAAACTTTAGAGAAATCGCAGTAAATGGTTGCTGTAGGTTGTTCAGGTTGGAGTATACATAATTAAAGAGGGAAAATATAGCATCATTTGTGCATTTGTCACTTAAAATTCCAAATTGATGGGTAGTAAGTATTTTTTATTTAGAGAGAAAATATAGAAGCATTTTCTTAACCAATCTTTCAATGATCTTTCATAATGTGGGAACGAGTGCAATTGTGCGATATTTCGAAGATCTTCATCTCCTCCTTTATGCAAAGTAATAATTATTGCCGTCTTAAGACAGTTTGGAAAAACCTCATTTTGGAAGGACTTATTAATTAAAGTAATAAGATGGTGGCATTCCGGCAGGCTTAAGAACATTTTCAGAGTAAGCCCATCAGTCTCAGGTAAGGAGTTGTTTTTAATGTCTTTGATTCTACTGCGAAGCTCAGCAAATGCTAGAGGCGCAGGCGTAAAGAAGAAACTATGTAGGTTCGCCGATCGACTAAAGAACCTTGTTTCCTATTCACATTGCCAGCAGGATCATAATGAGGAATACGCTTCGCTGCCAAGTGGCTGACTTTAAACTATGAGAATAGGTTAATTCGTATGTTCTTTTTCTCCTATAGCTTTCATTATCCTTCATATAAAAACCTGTACGTTTTGAAATATTTCCTTTGAGTCTAATGCATTTATATTTCTACCTTGCTACATAGATCTTTTCTCTTCTGATTCCGTTTTTGACAGTTTATATTCTATATCGTCCTTTCCCATAAAATATTGACATATACTGTCTGTTTCCCTATTTTATGGAAACATCCGTCAGTTCACGCTGTTTAGGGTGTCATTTTCTACTTTCCCACATGTTCCACTTTTACACCCTTCTGATAATGGTTTTAGCGTGTTCATTATATTTGTTTCAGGCATGTTGCCATAAGGTGATGGTGCGTAATTTTGCCTCTTTCTTTTGAGCTTCCCTTGATTCTCTATTAGAGGAACTTACCCTGATTGCTGCCTGCCTATTAATTCTTTTCATAATTTTATTATTGTGCTCTTATCTTAAAGCCTATTTCCAGATAGGTGAGCCATATAGCATAATTGAATGAATAGCATTCGGCTTTTGCATCCTATATTGTTAGTCATTCTTGTCATTTTCATCATAATCATTGAGGACTAAGATATCCTTATCTATCTATGTATTTCAGAGTTGGGGTACTTGCTATCTGTGTGCCATATATATGAAGTACAAGAATCCTTAACTTTGTATAGCTTACCAGTATTATCGTTTCTGTTTTTGATGTTTCGATTGCGAACCCCATTTGATCCTTCCTATTGCATTTTTGTTTCTCCCTCTAGTTGGGGTAAAGTTTACGCTCTCGCAACAATAGCTAGGTCGTCACCATAAACTGTCAGTTGAAACTAACCAAAGCTAATCTAAACTAACCCATAACGCGGCTCGAATGTTTCTCACTATCTGTACCTATTATCAAAGTATAATAAGAACGAGAAGTATTAATGGCAGTTGCCATTATTTGAAAGTACGAATTTTACGAAATAATTCAATAATAGGGGAAATATAAAAAAATCGGACCTTTGCACTCCAAATTCAGCATTTATTCGGTTTTTCCATAGACGCAATAATTTAATAATAGTGGGAATATAACAAAATTCGAGCCTTAAGTCGAAATGTTTAAAAATCTCGTATACTTTATGGAGTTCTTTATAATAAAATAATAACATACAGACCAGCTTTATTAGCGACGACTACGAGATTCGAGTAGAGAATTAAATCGACGTCAGTGTTTTTCTTCGAGAAATTTGTTCAATATGCCATAATATACTACGTTTTACCAAGTTTTAAGCTTTTGAAATAATTATTCTAAATTAATTAGTTTATTTTAAAAACTTAGTGTATTGTCACGTAAGGGCCGGAAAAGGGCCAACAAGATTGTAATATTTGAAAAAAATAAATGGACAATAGGGGAATTCCAGCCTTATAAGTCCCCTGGACCAGATGGAATCTACCCAGTTTTGTCACAGAAAGGGCAGGATATACTAATGCCATACTTCTGCAAAATTGGCAGGACACCTGACCAAACGCCAAAGTCATACAGACCAATAAGTCTAACTTCATTTCTGCTTAAATACTGGAAA
Organism: Pissodes strobi; assembly: GCA_016904865.1. Lineage (NCBI taxonomy): Eukaryota > Metazoa > Arthropoda > Insecta > Coleoptera > Curculionidae > Pissodes > Pissodes strobi. The sequence goes on from MU181970.1 coordinate 653,487, forward strand.
AACTAGTCGATCGGTATATCCGCGACAACATTCTCTCAATAAAACCCCTTAACGGACGATCTAAATAGATTCCTGATGAAGGCAATAGACGATAAGAGACTGGCACTAGTCGCATTTCTAGACAAACTTCCAGCCAAATCGCTGGTTAAGGCACTAAAATACAAAGAAGAAGGAGGGGTCCTATCACCACTACTGTGGACCATTCTGGTAGATTGTGTACTAGACAAGATGGAAAATGAACAATGTGCCTATGCTACGCAGACGACTAAGTCATAGTAGTCAAGGGAAGGAACATGGGCTATGTTTCAACAAGAGCACAAAAGGCCTTGAACATAGTAAGCAAATGACGTGAAGAGGAGGATCCGCTAAAAATGACAACACAAAGAAATGAGCATTAAAGGGTCTGAAAAATCCAATGGTTAGCGGGATAATAATTCCTTTTTCCAAAGAAGTCAAATACATAGGTATGACTTTTGACCAAGGTATGACTTGGGAAGAAAGCAAGAATTGCATTGGGCAGATGCAGGCGCCTTTGAGGGAGAAACTGTGGGCTGAGCCTCGAATTGACTCTCTGGTTGTACAAAATGGTGGTAAGGCCCCTGCTATCCTATGGCTCTATAGCCTGTAGCATAAAGGCCACGCAAACAGGTGCGATCAGGCAACTACAAGGCGTACAAATACTGGCATGTACTGGAAGTCCTGCTTAATCTACCACCATTACATGTCCTCATACATGGAAACGTAGGAATAGTACAATATCGATTCAAGCAGGGCAACAAGCCCATTATTGAATGGGAAAGGCCTGCAAGTTCTGTAAGGAGGAGGAGCAGGAAACTCCAAAACACGTGTGGTGCGAGTGAGAGGCTCTCTGCAGGCTCAGGTATGCAAGGTTGGGAGAGACTAAAACCAAATCTGCAAGGTACATGGAGGAGCCGGTACTCCATTGACCGCAATGGATGAGGTTCTCTAAGCATAGTTCGGAGTGCTACAATAAACCTGCATAGGTTGCAGTCGCAGAGGCAGGTACCAGCGCTAGGGTTTCACGAGACTCTCTAAATTCGAGATTTCTCGTCTCGTCTCGTCTCGATTTCGAGACGAGATCGAGACGAGACTGAAAGGGATTTTTCGAGTGGAGATCGAGAAAAACACTTCGAGACCTTTCGAGATCGAGTAATTTTTTCGAGACTTCTCGATCTCGAAAAAATGTAGGTGCTGCAATAACTCACAGCTCTTAACATAACATAGAGACGTTTAGATGTAGCGCTCCGTTAGCACGGACTGACGAACCCGTCAGTCGTCACATAATTTCAAAGATAAGCAAACAATCCTCCTGCACCTTGCTACTCCCGAGCCAAGTGCCAGGTGGTCCTTATTTCAGATTCAGTTTTCGTTTATGTGCTGACTCGTTCGTAAATTATATTTTGATTAGATTTAATACCTCGTTTAATACAATAATTTGAATGTCTTGTACAATGCTATTTTATATTTATTTACTACAAAATAAATAATTAAAAGATAATAATTGATACTTATTGATACTTTAAAAACTGACTCACGATAATGTTCGCTCAGACAAAATCTTAAAAAAATAATTATTGTTGACAGTGTCCACTGACAGCTTTATGTTACATTACTATAGCAACAACCTGTGCCTATTCACCGACACCGGTCTAAGCCGCCTTGCGAACCCACTTATCTTTAATAATAATTAGATATTATCACTATTAAAAGGAGATGTTTTTGCATTAATTTGTCGACATTTGAAGAAAAAACAGCATACTTTTGAAAGGAAAATAACGAAGTATTTAAAAATTTCCACAATTTATTTTTATTAACCGTGACACGTGTTTCGGCACACGGTGCCTTTCTCAAACGTACTAACTAAGATTATGCTAAGAGTAAAATATCCTAAGTAGGTACAGAGGAAACCGACATATAACAAAAAAGAAAGAAAAAAGGGGGTATGGAAATTCCAAGTAATATTGGGTACATAATATGGGTAGGTACTTATGCTATTAATATCGGTATTACTAATGAAGGAAGGAAAGACGACAATATATATTTTTTTAAGTTATTATGAATATAAATTCAACAGTGGGGAATTACTAGTTTCTAATTGTTCATTCAATAATAAACCTGACTTTTTCTTTTTGTTAATTTCCATGCTTTCCAAATAATTTAATTTTTTGGATTTGTTCTCTATATGTAATATTTTAAAATCTTTGGAAAATGTGTGTTTTTCGGAATTTAAATGTAAGGCATAATGTGAGTTACTATTGCTTTTTTGGTAACTAGATTCATGTTCTTTAATTCTTGTTTTGAAAGATCTACCAGTTTGTCCTATGTATATTTTTGGGCAAGAACCACACTCTAGTAAATATACTCCTGATTTGGAAAGTTTGTTTGAATTTGATTTGTTATTTTTAATGAGTTTACCTAAATTATTGTTTGTTCTAAAAGCAGTTTTTATGTTATTTTTGGAAAGCCTTTTGGAAATCCGATTGGAAATCGTGCCTGTATATGTGATAGACTTAAATCTTAGGTGAGGTGTATTATTGATTGGTGGATAGACTAGGTTTATTGCCATTTTATATTGTTTTTTCTTAATTAAATTATCTATTATGCTAGCATTATATCCGTTATTGACTGCAACCTGTTTAATAATATTCAGTTCCTTTTTATAATTTTCTTCTGATAATGGAACATTTAAAAGTCTATGTATAAATGAATTAAAAGCTGCCATTTTATGGGAATATGGATGATTAGATTTATTATGAATAACTGTATCTGTGGGTGAGGGTTTATGGTAAATTGAGAATTCATGAATATCATTTCTGTTGGTGATGGTTAAATCTAGAAAATTGATGGATTTATTATGCTCTAATTCGACAGTGAATTTAATTCTTGGGTGTAGGTTATTGATAAATGAAAGAAATTGATCTACTTGTCTATCAGTGCCTGAAAAGCATGTTATGATATCATCTACATATCGATGCCAATATAGGAATTTTTTACTTAATTGATGGTTAAATATTTGTTTTTCTAGATTGTCCATGAATATTTCAGCCAATAACGGACTTAGAGGATTTCCCATTGTTAAACCCTCATCGGAAACATAATAATTATTGTTAAATTCGAAATAGTTTTGATCCAAGCAAACAGAAAGAGAATCTAAGATATCTTGTTTTATGATTGAATTAACTTTATTTTTTGGTAAGAGTGTGTCGATCAAATCTATAACTTCATTAGGTGGAACACTGGGGAACAAATTCTTTACGTCAAAAGATAATAGTTTGGCATTTTTCGGAATTTTTTGATATTTAATTTTACTAATAAGTTCGTATGAATTTGAAATGCTAAATTCGGGAGAAAACTTACAATATTGTGATAGATGATAAGAGTGTTTTATTTATGGTGAGTTTTGACCTAATTGATAAACTTTACGTAGATTCGACTTTTACTACTTTAGGTGGGGATACTGAATCCACGCACATGTGCGCTTCGAAACTCGGGTTTAGGTATGAAATAAGGTTGCAGGTTAGAACCTTGTGCACTTGTGTGCTTGCATGGAATTGGTCTCGGGGTGAAACAAACTCTGCCGAACTGATGGTTCGCTTGAGTATATTTATAATAAAATATGCTGATCGTTCCACGTTTAAGGTTTGCAATCACTTACGTTATAATTTGCTTTGAATGTTTACGAAGTTCAAATTTAAACTTAGGACAGGGTGATATTTACTTAGTAGTGTATGCATTTTAGTAGGTGACGGTATTATTTTTAATGTGGAACTCGATATTTCAGATTTGAACTGAATCTTGTCAAGTATTTTATTAAAATATAAATTAAATGCTTTTAAGCTTTCCAAGCATGGCTTATAGAGCTCATTTTACCTGTTGACCCCTAGCGTTGTGCACGGTTGTCCCATTAAAAAATTGTGCTTTGCACATCAGCATCGGTGTCTAAAAATATCTAAAATCATTATATCAAATTTCGTATAAATAATTTAGTTGATATTTGAATTTATTCTAGCCCGCCAGAAAGTAATAATGTTAATGTTACAACTTGAATTTTCCAAGCATAAACATATTAAGCATTTAGACATGTAAGTGGCCGTAATTATATTATGAATATTTTGAGCACTTTCTATACTGGTAGTTACTTCGTAATAAATGTGAACACCCTGTAATATCCATTTGTGTAGGAGCACTGGTGTCATGCACGAACTTCTTGTTCCCCAGCCATTACTCTGAGCGCTCGCCCCCCCAACTTTAAGGTCAGTTCTAAAACCCATCTGAAGTCCGGCACATCCTTGCGACATCCTTTCAGAATTGCTTGTCCATGTCTCTGAAAATTGTCGCTTATTGATGCGGAAACATACAGATTGACAAACGTTGTTCCCGTTTATCAAACCGATTTTCCATTGTCACTTACTAATGTTCCGTTTCACATGGTTTCCTTTTTGCCTCGTCGTATTTGGCGAATCATATTGAACGCATAAAATGAAACGCTCTGGTATGTTACCACCTTTTGGACTTATTTTCGTGAAATAGTAAATCAAGTAGCGGCAGACGAATTATATTGTTGTCATTGTTGGAATTTCCATTTTGATTCTACCCCATAATTGATCGACAAAGGCAAGTAAAATATATATTTTAAATTTTTATATTTGAAATACTTTATTTCTATAACAAAATTTCTCTTAGAATGCATCGTAATTTAAAAATGAACTTAGTTCTGAGTGAGATAAGTATACTATACAGCTAATTTACTTAAAATACGTCTAGTATTTTTATCTATCTGAAGAGGCATGAATTTACTAAGGTTCAACTTCAATTTCAGGCTAAAAATGTATAGAGTAACTATCTGTAATAAATTGAAATTGGTACGTGTCTTCTCTAAAATCGTGTTATGTGCCATCGTTTGGTAAGTAAAGTGTATTGTATTTATATAACATTTTTCCAATTTATTATATTTTAATAGCATATAAAACTTTATATAATAATATGAATTTTAATGTACTTGACAAGGGATAAATACAGATTTTTGTAACTTATTGCCATATTGGCATAATTAAATTTTCTGATAAAATTACAATTTTTCTATCTATTATTACTGCGACACTAAATACAGGTGATAAGTAAAGTGGTAAGTAATAAAAAAGATCGATAAAAGAAATTATTGACAGCGCAGTTACTATTTGACCTGAAAATTGTCGACGCTTCGGCTAAGTCGCTTTTATCAGATAACAGATGACATATAAACGATTATACACGGATATTATAAAAATTCAAACGACAACGAAATAATACGGCGCTGATATATGTCCACAAATAACTTCCACCATGAAGTCGCAATTACAAAATGAGGTAGGGTCAATTGTCCGAAAATTACTCATCGCGAGCTAGTTTCCATGGTTGTTTTAATCCCTCTTGCACTTTAAAGGCCCTAACCAACTCCGTTTCTTCTCAGAAACTTAAAAAACTCGAATTAATTAAATAAAGAGACATTTGAATCACCAAACATGCGTCGAAAAACGGTCCCAAACTAATACAAACAAGAAACGGAAGGACACACTCTCTAGGAATCTAGTCAACAAAGAGATATTGGATCCCTTGGTATTAAACCCACTACACCCAGACAAGATATGCATTTTATAATAATCACAAGATGATACAGGCAACTCAGACCAGTTTAATATTTTTGGCAACCAAAATTTAGGGATATATAAGGCAATTATATGTGTGACCCCTTTCTCCTTTACCGAAAGATACCGAACTAAAAGGATATTGCCAAAACAGATGGGCAAATCGTTGCAAAGACGCGCCGATGTCAATTACTTTTTAACCTGAATTAATTAGAGAAAAAGTGATATACTATGTACTGTGGCGAATATAACAATATAATTCTTATGTGTGCCTTTATTCTCAAATGTAATCAAATTCCATCGTATCAAAAATGCTGAATATCATTTTTAATAGTAGAACACTAGATGAAATTTAAGTTACGTTAGTAAGTAAGTGATTTGTTACTTTAATTTTTTTGGTTTTTAAACCAGTTTTTTTTTCAATAGAAATATTTCTGGACCAGCATCCTTTTGTTTACCAATTGGGATTTTCTGTTAAATAATAGGTTGTTATATAATTGGTTTGTTCTAGCATGAAATCTCGGACGGTTTGAAGCCTCCGGAGTTTGCGCATAGCAATAAAAGCGACGCTTATATCGCTATGCGCAAACTCCGGATGGCTTCAAACCGCCCGAAATGTCCTGCTCGAACAAACCTATTATTTCCTATTTTTGACAACAACTTACTAGAAGGCAAACTTGACAGACATATTTTAGATTTTTTAAGTTCAGTATCAACCATTTCCTTAATATTTTTTATGCCTGTTCCACTATCATTCACTTCTTTTTAGAAAAAGAAGACTAGACATTTTGCTTCTTCTACTCTAGACCACTCTAGTTTTTCCAAAGAACTATGCTAGAACCTGCATTCTAGCTCCTTCAGTTTTCTTCCATCCATCAAACCAAGATGTCAATTGACACGATTCCCGAGACATCAAAGGCATGAAAACTACTTAACGAAATAAAGGCTGTATTATAAAAAACTTCACGACATCGAAATAATACGGCGTTTAGGGTGATATATAAACTGCTCGTCAAAAAAAACGACGCACCTAGTTTTTTGGACAATATTTGAAAGCTCGTTATTGGAAACCTACTCAACCGATTTTAAAAAACTTTGGAAATTCTGAATAGATGATTCTTTGGCTTTTACGTCTAATTTTTGTAATAAGATATTTTGCACCTAACATATACTACAGCGTGTTAAAGAAAGAGATGTTTTTTTTACAAAATTTCAAGTTATCCCCATTCATAGGGTAGTTGAGATTGATAGTCGTAATACCTCTCTTTACTTACAGTTAGGTAATACCTCGGGACGTATTTGAGATTTTGTGGATATCTTGGCTAACTACGATTATATGGCAATTTTTCGAAAATTGTCGTTATTTTCCAGTTTAGTCCCAATAATGAACAAACTACGGAGGTATCCATGAATTGTGAATACGGCGTCTTACGGTAGGTCATATGTCATATATATATATTATAAAACTATAAATAACTTCCACCAAAAGTCGCAATTACAAAGTGAGGTAAGGTCAATTATCCCAAAATTACGCATAGCAAGTTTGTTTTCATTCCTTTTTCACTTTAAACGTTCTCATTCACCCCGTTTCTCTTAAGAAACTTAAGAAAAAAGTAAAAAAAAGAGAAATTTGAATCACCAAATATGCGTCCAAAAACGTTTCCAAACTAATACAAACAAGGAAAGGAAGGTGCTGTCTAGGAATCTACAATTCACTGCACCCACACAAGGTATGAATTTTATAAAATTGAGAAATCATGAAACGATACAAGGAACCCAGACCAGTATAATATTACTGACAAGCACGTTCTTGGACCAAAATTGAGGTCCAAACTCCTCAAACTGGATTAATACTAAATATTCAGTTTTTATTTAAAGCAAGCACATGGTGTGACCCTTTTCTCCCTTCCCAAAATATACTGAAATAAAAGGATATTGCCAAAACAGTTGATCGTCAATGCAACGAGGCGCGGATGTAAACTACTGGATTTGGATCAGAATTAATTGGAGAAGTAGTGATGTAATGTGGCGAATGTAATGATATAATTCTTATGTGTGCTTTTATTTATTAAATGTATTCTATATTACAACAAATTCCATAAGTAATTCAGTAGCAAAAAGGGTGAATAAAATTTTTGACAGTAGAATGTTAGACGAAGTTTAACTTTTATTAGTAAATAAGTGATTTCTTACTTTAATTTTTTTTTTTAAACCATTTTTCCAAAGGGAGTATTTCTAAACCACCATCTTTTGTTCGCCAATTCGGATTTTCTGTTAACAACGAGCGATCGAGGAAGTTGAGACTTCTTGTTTCATCGTCATTATTATCAACTTTTTTTTAAGAGAGAGGACTAGACTTTGTGCTGCTTCTATGCCAGGCCACCCTAGCTCTACCAAAGCAATATGATACAACTTGCGTTATATCGGTTTTATTCGTCCGATCAAACCAAAATGTCAAATTACATGACTACCGAAACGTCAACGACATGAAAAGAACTTAGTGAAATTAAGGCTATATTACAAAAAAAAAA
>MU181970.1:691662-712499 GCA_016904865.1 Pissodes strobi
ATCCCTTCTTCTTCTTCTTCTTCTTCTTGATGAGTTTATGCGCCTCAAGTTATTTCTGTTGATATTTGCCTTTATAAGTTCTACTTTTCTCCATCAATTCTAGAATTTCGTCGGTCATCCATTTTTTTCTACTTTTTTTCTCTATTTAGAAGTTCTGAGCATGATGTTTGAATCACTTCCTTAAGTTTGTTCCATTTTCTAAGCTGTCGTCGGTTTGACCGTCAATTTCAATAAAGGCTTTCCTGATGGATTCCTGCACCTTTTGTTTGACTTCAGGTTTGTAGAGTTTCCTTATATCAACTGTTTTACTTAAGGATTTTCTGTCGATCCTCTTTAGTTTGATCTCCATTCTATATACAACTGGATTGTGGTCGGTGTTAATGTCAGCACCTGGATACGTTCTTGCTGACTTGACTACATTGCGAAACCTTTCTGGGACAGTGATATAATCTATTTGGTTTCCAATTATTTTGCCTGATGTGTCAGCTGGTGACTTCCATGTATATAGTCGACAAGTTTGAATAGGGTATTGCTAATAACTAGATTGTGTTCTTCACAGAATTGAACTAGTCTATCACCTCTCTCGCTGCGCGTACCTAGTCCAAAGTTACCAACTATATTAGAGTATTTTCCTTGACCCATCTTAGCATAAAAGTTATCTATGACTATCGTTATTTCACTTTTTTGGTTCTGTTTCATGAGGAGTTCCAGTTGATCGTGAAATGCTTCAGCCAGTTCTTCATATTTTTCTGCTGTGGGAGCATAAACCTGTATGATATTTATATCCAGTGGAAAAGCATGCAGTTTAACTGTAATTATTCTGTCGGATACTGGTATGAAGGATTTCACTGCATTTTTGGTTTATTTGCTTATGATTTCATTGTTTTGGATCATTGTTACCTGAGTGATATACTGTATGATCTTGTACTGTGCATTCTCCCACGTCTGGCCACCATGTTTCGCTCAATCTCATTATATGAAAATTTAACCTTTTCATTTCCTGGACGACGTTGTGTATTTTACCAATTTCATAATTATTATATTTTTCCAACATTCAAAGTTGCTATTTAAAACACCCGGCGATTTTTGGCACCCTTTGCCCATTTAAGGACTGCCGGGGACTAACTTTGATTTAGTTGTGTTTGTCATGATAAATTATTCTTGGGAATTGTGATGAGGTAGTTTTCCGTTGCTTTCCTCTTGGCTGTGTCACAACCGGTTAAATCTTCCTGACTTTCGCCTGCGAGTATATGGTACACAGCCATTTATGTCTTGCCTGCGTCCAGTTTTGAACAATTAGCTGCCGTTGTCCAGTTGTTAGTTTTGGTCCGCCCTGGGTATTTAATTTTCCCGGTACCACCCATATCTGGGAGGGAGGCATTCCCCTATCCGCCACCTGGGGGAGGCGCCCGATGGGGGATCTAATAACCCCACACGGGTCGTAGTATTTAGAAGTAATTTATAAACAAACATGTGAAATTCTAGTAAGACCATTAGTCAGATTCAAAGTAATTATTTTAAAGAATAACCGCGAAAAAAATCCTAAAAATATTATTCTTTGGAAGCTGTCAAAAAAAAATAATAATAAATAAAAATAAATTTTTTAATACGAATATGTCAAACTAGGCTCTAAATATCATTTAGAACCATATTTTCTTATAAAACTTATTTTTTTTAATTAAAATTACTATTCTCTCTGTTTGAAATTTTTAAATGGCATTGGATAGGTGTGAGGGAAGCTTGAAGTCAACAATTTTAAGTGTATTTTTGATTTCCAGTCATGCGGAACCTAATGCCAAAATCCAATTTAAAAAAGTAAGGCACAAAAAGTTTCCCATATGTTGCAAACTTTTCGCGGGCACTATACTTGACAGATTGATAACCTTAAGAAACAACTTATTAATTGTAATAATCCTTTTTTTGTGTAATTTTTTTTTGAAGAGCATTATTTCATATGTTATATTGTGGCCAACACGTGTAGTTTCGAACATTCTCTCGAAATTTGTGCCAGAAGTCGAAGACAGTAAAGCGAGCCCCTGCCGAGAACCCTTTATCCTGCACATTATCCACCCTTTAACGCACCGCGACAATGCAGCGGAAGCTGAAGGAGCTGCATTGTGTCCAATACGGCGTTCTTTGTCTCGGGCCGACGAGCGGCCAACCGTGACGCGCTCGCAAGAAACTAAGGAAATTGCTTGAAACACTGTAGCTGATACACAAAAGGGCCACGCTAATTAAAATTAAAATCTCTATGGATTAAATCTCACTACGTCGCCCATATTAGGCTAGTTACCCTTTCACGGTGGCTCTAGAGAAAATTTGCCATTTCCATAGAATATGATGAAAGACGTTTTCTTCTCCGTTTGAAAATTAGACACGATTATTTTAAAATTTACCTTCAACAGGAAGAATTGGTAGTCTATAAGACTCTCATAGATTAGAAAATCAATTAGGCAGAAGTCGTCCAGACGTATTTTCCTGATGCTTATTAGTACTAAGTTTTTTTATTTCTCAACAATTTATTTTCTTCTTCTTCGTACAGATGCAAACCCGAAGCATCCGCAAGTGTTGATTTGATCTGATTAAACCACCAAACTCCTTCCAAATCCGTATCTTCTTTTGATGAAGCTTCCTTTTATTTAAGCTTATGGTTATCTGTATTTCTGTATCATGATTGGCATTTTCCTGTATGTTCTTATTATTATTTTATAAATACGGACAGAGCAAACACACCCCAAACTAATTTAACAAGTTTTTCTCAGAAGTGGCCAGACTCTCGGCCCAGTTGGGGGTGCAGAGTACTATATAGAAGATGTTCACTTCCGGCTGAACCCTCAACCTCGGTCACATTTCGAATTTGGGGAGGAGAGCTTTATTGAAATTAGGTGAGTTGTAATGGGCCCAAAAACAAAGTGGCACTGGATGTTTTTAGTTTGTCTGTTAGACTTATTAAGGTCATCAAGGACCTCATTGTAGTACCACTGACAAAACTTATAAACCTTTGCTTCAAGGAGACTATTTTCCCCTCCTGTCTTAAACAAGCCATTGTGATTCCCATCTTTAAGAAATGAGATAATACGGATGTCTCTAACTATCGTCCGGTTTCCCTACTTCCAATTTTCGAAAAATGTATGTTTTCGAGAGTGGCGCTGTTTCTCGAGACAAATTCACTACTGTGTGATAAGCAGTTTGGGTTTAGGGAGGGAAGTAATACTGTGCAAGCTATTTTAAATCTAGTATCATTGATTATGGATGGGTTTGAAAAAAAACCTATTGGTACCATCTTCTGTGACCTAAGCAAGGCCTTCGACTCTGTATCGTACAAGTTGCTCATTAAAAAACTTCAACTTTATAAATTTGGTCAGAAACGTATCGTCCTATTAACATCCTATTTGGAAGGACGAACTCAAAAGGTAGTGGTGAATGGAGTATCATCGGACACAAGAATCATGAACACTGGGGTGCCACAAGGATCTGTAATGGGCCCCTTACTATTCCTGGTTTACATTAATAACCTTTCTCAGATCCGGGAAAAGGAGCATTATGTTTTGTTTGCCGATGATGCTACCATTTCAATCAGGGAACCTCAAGTGGAAGCTCTGTGGCACGGGCGAGGCACAGTCGAGGGCCAAAAACTGGTTCGAAAAAAAATAGCTTAGTCATAAATGAATCCAAGACTAGAAATCTCCTTTTCCCTTTAAGAGATGCACAGGATTGTCCATTGCCTCGTGGGACTGCGCCGTTCTTGGGGGTACAGATGGATAGTGAGTGGTATGCACATACAGAAGAGTTGACAAAGACTATGGGTGAGTTGAGTGCATATTTTGCCTTATTTCATTCTGTCATATCCTATGCGATCCTGGCATGGGGTCAAAGCCCGCTGTGGCGCAGGGTTTTTGCCTTACAGCGGAGGACAGTGCGAGTTGTTGGTGGTCTGGAGTACAGAGATGATTGTACACAAACGTTCAATGAGTTTAACATCATGACTTTTCCAAATGTTTTCATACTAGAAAACCTTCTTTATATAAGAGACAATCTGCAAAAATACCCTACAAATGATCAGAAACATGGTTATGCCACCCGCTCTAATAGACAGCTTGCTGTTCCGCTGTGGAGGCTTGACAGGTGTCGCAGTGGGCCCAGATACTGGGATGTAAAGTTTTACAACAAGCTTCCAGACTCCTTAAAAACAAGAACCAGAAGTGTGTTCAGGTGCACGATTCGACACGCACTCCTAGCCTAGCCTTTATATGATCCAGTACACTCCTTGACTAATGAAATAACCTTTAATATTTCTTAGAATATATTTTTCTTGTCTGTTACTTTCAAGTTGTTCCATACTTGTTTTAACCTGTTTTTATATATTAATAATCTTTAATGTAATTTAAACTGTTTTTTGAGTGTTGAGTAGTCTTAAGAACTGTTTTATACATAATCTTCTTAATGTGATGACAATTTTATTGACCTGTGTAAATCTTATTTGGTGCTAGCATGAATAAATGATTTGATTTGATTTGATCCATGATCATAAACCCCGATCTTCCTATACACGAGTAACTTGCACCACCAACTATTTAATACCCAGCCCATATTGTCTTGTGTCTACCTGTTCATTACCCGGATCAGCTTGCTGATAGGTTTCTATAGGTAATGTTATGCTATGTTTGCTTATGCTATGCTAACATGCTTACGTTATGATTGTGTGAATTTTCGGCAGTCTTAATTAGAACCATGGCATTGTGAATCGTCCAGAGATTTTTTGTTATGCATGTGGTAACTATACTTTTTGAAAAGTTATCTGGCGTTCACTTGGCAAATCATGAAATATATTGAACCGCACATTTCATACGTAAAATCTGCATTGAATATTTGCGACAGCGGAGAGTTGGAAAGGTTGGAGTACCAACGGTTTGGAGGGAACAAACAAACCATCATGATGACTGCTATTTTTTTTTTCGCAAATATCAAAGACGTTGATCGGAATAATCGACACAAATTGACATATCCTAATATAGATTTAGCAAGAGTACTCCCGGAAGGTGATGCAAAGGGACCATTAACGGCTGATGAAATGTATGCAATCAGAAGAAGACACTAATTTTAAAGTAGATTTAGCAGGTCCCCCAACGTTTTAATCAGCAAGAACTGACCTCATTACAGACCTAAACTTTTCATAGAAGTCTCAAATTAGATGCTTCTAGATTAGGTAAAAATAATCCAGATACTAATTTTACATCGTATAGGAGATCAGGATCTACTGTCCTTTTTCTTTGATGAAATTAATCTGGTACTTTGTAATGATAGAAAAGGACTAATAGAAAAAAATTATAATTTGCTAGAATGCATACCAATCAGTTCCGTTCAAAATTTTCTTTTATACATCGGCAACAAACTTGGGCCAATATCCATTGGTCATTCGACCAGCATGAAAGAGGAATATGAAACAATATCACTAATCTTGAAAAGGAATTAAGTATGAAGATGAGGTCGCCTTCAACAAACAGATAACCCCATAAATCGGCCAAATAAACCCTGGATCACACAAGCGACCATAGAAATAATTAACAAACGAAAGGAAATGAAAAGGAAGGGTACTTTACCGAAAGAAGTCTGTGACCTATACAAGAGACTAAGTAAGAAGATACAGAGACAATGCAGACAAGATAAAAACAACTACATTAAAAGAATATGCAGGGATATAGAGGAACATCAACTCACGGATGACACCAGAGACTTGTATAAAAAAGTAAGAGAAATAACACGCAGATTCAAACCAAAGACTTCCACAATTGAGGACAAGGACGGAAAGATCGTATGGGAAGATGAAAAAGTGATCGAACGATGGAGACAATATTGCCAGGAACTATACACCGAGGAAACCAAAATAACGGTCGAAGAACAGAAAGAAAATATACAATTTGAAATGGAGCCCAATATTCTTAGGTCTGAAATTGAGGAAGCCATAAAAAATCTAAAGCTAAATAAATCCTCAGGAACAGACGGAGTCCCTGCTGAATTCATAAAAGCACTAGGAGACCCGGGAATTAAAATCTTACATGATATATGTAATAAGATCTGGCAAAGTGGTCACTGACCTAAAGACTGCATTTATTCCTATTCACAAAAAGGGATCTACCAAAAAATGTGAAAATTATCTAATTTCACATGTCAGCAAAATACTGCTTAAAATAATAGATAGACGGCTGCAGAACTACTTAGAGAGCCAGATCCCTCCAGAAGAAGCAGGCTTCGTTAAGGGAAGAGGGACTAGGGACCAATTATTTAACATCCGCCAATTAATCGAGAAAGCCCGGGAGTTCAATACACCCATGCTCTTATACTTCATAGATTACAAGAAGGCGTTCGATTGTGTTGGAATGTATTGAAAGAAATGGGAGTCCCTTTTCATCTCATATCTCTGATCAGCAACCTATATGGAAATAACAACGCCATGGTTAGTCTCGACAATAAAACATCAAACATTTTCAAAGTACATAGGGGAGTGCGTCAAGGATGTATCCTATCGCCGAGACTGTTTAACGCTTACGGTGAATTTATAATGAGACGAGCCCTAGAGAATTTTGAAGGAGGTGTATCAATCAATGGTAGAAAGATACATAATCTCAGGTACGCGGATGACACTACCCTAATAACAAGAGATGAAGATAAGATGGTTGCACTTCTTGATCAGGTCGCAAGTGAAAGCCGAGCTCTAGGTCTCGAAATAAATTTAGACAAGACCAAACTAATGGTCATTGATAGGAGTAACAACATACAGTTAAGAAATCTCCAAAATAGAATTGAAGTAGTAGAGGAATTTATCTATTTAGGATCGCTAATAAACAGCAAGAGAGGGTGTGAAACAGAAATAAGAAGACGAATAGTATTAGCGAGGACAGCAATGTCAAACTTATCCAAGATATGGAAAGACAGATTCTTAACCAGAAACACTAAAAGAGTCCTGGTAAACACTTTAGTGTTTTCGATATTCTCATATGGTTCCGAATCCTGGACAATAAAGTCGAGCGACAGGCAACGAATAGATGCATTTGAAATGTGGTGCAGGCGGAGGATGCTTCGTATACCCTGGACTGCACACCGGACCAATGTGTCAGTATTAAGTGAATTAGGAATCACCGATCGATTATCCACCAGTTGCCGACGTCGCATTCTGGGTTACTTCGGACACATCATCAGACGAGATCAAGACAATCTAGAAAGACTTATCGTGCAGGGCAAAGTGGAAGGTAAAAGGTCAAGGGGAAGACCTCCATCACGATGGATAGACCAAATTAAAGAAATTACAGGGCAAACCTTGTAGGCAAATTTAAGAGTAGCGGAAGAGAGCAGCAGTGGAGACAATCGACCCATGTATGCTCATAGACATGATGTCACAACTCTTCAGTAATGAAGATATGACTAAGAAGAAGATAAAGATCATCAGTGGGTGATTTGTGTCGATCTAAAAATGGTAAACTTCTTCCCTGGACAGCAAAGTGGATAGAATCCTTATTTCTAAGGATAAGGTTCTGTGCGATGCGATAACTGACATTTATTGCTGTATCAACTGGATAAGATTTGTCAGTGGAGATTGCTCTTTTAATTATCAACCTCCTCCTTACAACCCTACTATTTAAGCATTGGTATTATAATTTCAGTTTATTAACATTTCCATATGTTCCTTACATCTTCTGTTAGCTCTTTTTCTAATGGGTTATACATATTTCCTAAAAGATATCCTCTTAGGTTCTGACGATTATGACACTCATTAACTAAATAATAGAGGGAACATCATTTTGTGTTATTTTAGGTCTGGTCTCTTTAGACTAATTTGCAATATTTATTCGCGTTTTTAAGATCAAACAACACATGGGACCTGAAACTCCGAGTGTCCTTCACACAAATATTCCCTGGATATACTAAAAGGTAAAATACCCTATGGTTATTGTTGTTTCCCTTGACCCCTACTAATCGTCGACATTTTGATATATTTGTTATTGAAGATGATTACCTATTTGAGGAGATAGATTTAATTAAATATCTTGGGCTTCTAATTAATAGACGTCTTAAATGGGATGGATATGTGTTAAGGCTTACCTCAAATATGCGCAAATTAATATATAAATATTTTACTGCGGGAAAATGTAAACTTATTAACAATAGTTTATAAGGCCCATGGGGAATCATTAACAAGATATGGTTTGTCAGTCTTTAGGGGCCTGCATTGAAATGATATAAAACAATATAATATTGTTCAGAACTGTATATTAAGCATAATAAGCTATACTCATTATCTATATCATATAATAAGCAAATACTTAATGTTAGATCGCTATATATACTTGTCTGTGTATTTTTCTATAATGATTCTGATTTGCTGAATCATGTTAGTCACTCTTGCTAGACAAGGAATAGGGTTAATTTCCAGCTGGAAATACATATCGAAATTACAAATATCAGTCATCGAATTATTAACTATTATAACCTTATTCCTCGATCAAAATATCCACTTCACGAATTGCCACTGACCAACCATACGACAACACGCAGGACACATGTCACATTCAATAATTTTTCTAACCGATTTTGAAAATAGAAGCCCAGAACTTCGATGCACCGAAGCCTATTTTAAATAATCTCATGAGCCAGCCGGAAGAACATAACCATTTGACCCGACATTTACTTAGAAAAAGGTGCTGAAACGTTTCCTCTTTTCCCGCGTTGTCAAAAGATCACGAATGGAAGCGCGACCTTTCCAAAATCGGTACTCGTCAATATCGCGAACCAGCAATTCCAACCAAACTGAAATCTACTTGAAAAAAAATTCCATTATCGATCTTGAATTTCTGGGAGACTGTGCTAAGGGTTAGCTCAAATGTAAACTTATTAACAATAGCTTATAAGGCCCTTGTGGAATCATTAAAAATATATGGTTCTGGAGTGGCCTGTATTCAAAGGCTCTAAAATAATTAAACATTGTCCAGAACTGTAATATTAATGGTAATAAGTAAAAAACCTAAAGTCTACTCATCATCTCTATTTCATAATAAACAAATATTTAATGTTAGATCGGTGACTTTTTTCTAGGAAAAATCAAGAACAGGCTTTAGCAACTCTTTTTAAAAACGATTTAGGTCCATTTACTATACATATTAGTAGAATCTACCGAATACGCGAAATTAATAGAGTCGAGAATGTATAGGTTACCAAAGCTACCGACATCTTTTGTGCCGAAACTTGTCTTGCGTAAATCAAATACCTAATCTGCTAGCAGCTGAAAGAACGGTTTATTCGATGCGGTATACCCCATATTGTTTAGTCAAATAATGAATGATGTGCACTATAAACCAGGTCTGTACTGAGCTGCTAAATTTGAAGTATAGTTAGTTAAAGCTGACTTAATCGTGTCTCCTGTTTTTTGGCCGAATTATTTATAGGCACATGTAATAAATAGGAGATACCTACAAACTGCATGTCTCAGATAAGGGTTCATTTGTTCAAATAGAACACAATTTTCTTGGGAAGCATAAGGCATAAAAAACAAAATTAGTGAAAAATATGTTTTCCGACTTTAGTATTCTTGGATGCAACATGATCATAAACGTTCACTATTTCCACAACCATTTAGATTGGTTTCTAGAAAACTTAACTAACGATGTTAATGGTGAAGCATAGGTGGATATGATTCATCAGGACATTAAAACTATGGAAAATCGACATAAAGAAAAGTGGTATAGTCACATGATGGTCGAATAATTTTGGAACCTTCAGCGAGACTGTCGTGTAATGTTCTATTTAGTAGTTCCGAAGAATTTAAGCGAGAGTCATATGATAAATATAAATTTTAAGTCCTTTTGCCATCGCCTCTTAAGCGAACTAATGTTGATATTGGAGAGTCAATTTGATGGCAATGAAGGTCGCTAAGCAGGCATACGACAAATACATAAACCAAAGTGCTTTATAGTACTCTTATAAACAATCAAAATGTTTGAAATCGTATGTTAGGTATTTAACAAAGCTTAATATCTGGAGAAATTTACTCGCAATATACTTAATGTAAGCGATAAAGGTGAGGCTTTGATCTCGAAGATCACGATCCTTCATCAGGAATTGAATTCTTAGCTATATTAGATCTTTCAATAAGTCACTTATGACTATTTTACATGATTATTTATTCTTTCATGTGGCATTATAATATCGGTAGGATATGAGATGCATCTGCAAATATTTTGGTTGTCAACAAATATCTGCCCACATCAGTACGATTATAATCAGTTACACCATTAATAAAGACAATAAATGATGAAAGCTTGAAAGACCCTCGACCTTACAAAAATTTCCTTGGAAAATTAATTGTTCGGCCTTATCAGTTTGTCCATCCATCTCAGCTAAGTTCCGTAGTCATCCATTATAAGTGGTTCATTCACAAATCAGTACCTGATGATTAATCATGCGTCACTTAGTCTTAGTGAAGTCTGTGTCTATCGAATTCACCTGCAGATCCGTCTTCAAGACGACTGAAAAAAAAATCGGAAACGTCAAGAAGATCGAGTTTCTTGGATCGCCCAGCCTTGAAGCCTTTCTTGCTATCAATAACATCCATCTCGAGTTGACACGTTTAGTTCAAAACCAAATCCCGCAAATTAAGAGGTTAACTCATTATAGAAATTATTCTATCATTCTTAACTGGAGATTTATCTCCAGTTTTAAAGATGGGAATTATGTAACTTAACATCCATTCTTCGGAAACATGCCAATATCTAATTTTGAATTGCAGCATAAACTGATGAAACAGATAAGAATAAATCGTGAATGAATGACACGAACATAGGTCTTGGGATCAAATTGTTGTGATTGACATGATTGATGGTACTACTATGAGAATCTTCACGGGTAAAGTTAATATAGGTTTTAAGACCTATATTTTCTCCTTGGCTAGAGAAAAGAAGTATTTATATTACTATCCTGCAGAGATGCTTCCGTAAACTGTACAAAGAAAGTAGCAGAGAAATTCGTAGACTCACCTTCTTATAACAAAGCATTATATCGAGACGTTTATTTGAAGGTAACTTATTTCAAGGCACATAGGCAAGAAAATTTGCAGTTTTTAAATCAATATTTACCACTTGGTTGGGGGGTGTATGATGAAGATCAATTAGAAAAAAATACTAAGCTGCTTCATTTCAGTATTACTACAAAATACTTGGACGCATTATTTATATTATTTTATCAAATTGATTTTAAAAAGATTATGAAAATGACTGGCAGTTGATATTATATCCCCCGCTGTAATCGCCCCTAGACCAATACGCACGTCGACATGTTCCAGTGATTCAAAGACACATATACAATCCAGACTTCGAATATTAGGGCTCTAACTCGAGTGCCTCTATTCGAGTAACCTCGAAATTCTCAATGGAGGATCAGTACCCACCTTTTTCACACCGAGGCGGCATTGGTATTCGGTTATAGATATTCTGGAAGTAGAAGCTGTCTGAGGAAGACTTTTTGTCAGAACACAGACACAACCTATTCGATTATGAAGGAAATTCCCTAATACTTAAGCCGGAATACAAAAATTCGAGAACCACTGACTGGCACGTCTATCAGAAACTTAAGGGGAGACTCGGTATGTTGCAGTGTGGTATCAAAATGTGGAGGGGATCGAGAGAAGAAGAATCCTTTGAAGTCAACTGTGTATGGAAACTCAGGGAGCCACTATGGTGGAAGTCAAATTTTAATGTCCATTGTGATAAAGTTCGAAGGCTACTAAATAAGGCTAAATGAACACAACGGAATTTCCACTAAGGATAAATATGTTCAAAGGCAATATAAAAACACTACGTGGCTTGCAAAGGCATACGTGGAAGCCCTACTGTGGATATATCAAAACTATGCCACCAGCGGCCAAGCTATGTAAAGTCATAGCGAGGGATCCGGGTATGCGGCTAGGCGCAGTGGCAGTCTCCGGTGCTAGCTTACTACTTACGCTGAAGAGGTGTTACGATTCATACTTGTCACACACTTCCCCCCTTCTATTGGAAATATTTAGAGCTTGCCTTGCCTTGCCAGTTGCCTGGAGAGAAGTACGGATGGTTTTTATTCCCAATCATACAATTACGATATATTTTAGTTTGTGATTGCGATCAGATACATTATGAAGATATGATCCAACTGTAACCATATTGATTGCGCTTGTTCTTTCAATTGTAAATGTTTGGTTTTCTTGGGAACTAAAACACTTTAAACCATGTATTTAAACATCTGACAAACTCCTGCTATTGTTATTATTTCGATAGACATTTTATTTTTGTGTAGCAGCCTTGTTCTTCTCAATATTAGAATCCATGTTTAGTCCTAATATTTATGCATATGCTGCTGTTTGTTGCAAAGCTGTGTAAGTAAGTGAACATTTTTACTGCTAGCCAATAATTCATTGCAGAACAAAAAGTTTAAGTGAGGTAATGTGGGCAGGCTACGGGAGTTAAAAAAAATGTACAAACCTAAGTTACTAATGGTGAAATATATATCAAATATATCAATAATCATATAATATATGTAAGATAAAATTGAATTTTTCCGTATCACAAATAAGAGTTTGCTTAATAATACAGCAAATGCCGAACCTGGAAGGTGCTAATTATCAGGTGCAAACTAATTAGCACGTTATGAGAATTGAGGGTCATACCGTGAAACCATTCAAAACCCTGAATAAATTTGTATTTAAACAACTGACTGTTCGTTAAGGCCGCAACAATGACAATTCGCAGCGTTGGAAACCTAATTACGAAAATTTGACAATAACGCGTGGCGGGTTAATGATAATTGATTGCCAAATAAAGGGAATATACTTTTGTGCGGAGTAAAGAGTCAAGAGATCAATTATTTAGTTTGATAATAATAGAATGGTTTTGTTAAATCAAGATTAATTGATATATACTCTTGTTTTAAAAATGTAATTACAGTATATCTATCAATATCGAAGTGTAAAGTATAATGACAACATGTATAAGCAAGTAAAATCATAAGCAGAGGTAGATCTTTATCTGGAAGAAGTAGTACAAAAATGCGTGAGACAAGGATATGCAAACTGTAGCTAGATATTGACCTGCAATCTAGTGAAATGCTGGAGTCAACATGTATGTAAGATAAATAATAGTGGATGGGTTAAAAAATCGTTAAGAAGCATCTCCCTATGGTGCAAAAAAATTAGGAGGGCAAACGCCACGAGCACCTAAATGGTAGGAAGTATTCATCTTTATAGCAACTGCTACGTCGTCCTGCAAGAATGGGGAATTTCTCCAGTTCAAAAAAATTTCCAAAGTGGGTCTAGCCAATTTTATACCGGTCGACAATATATGATTTTGTAATTTCAACTTCTTTTTATCAATGTTCGGCTTAGGAACTTGCCCTTCTGCCTAATTATAAGATAGTTCTCAAGATAGCAGACCGAAACATCACAACGAAAACATACAATTTTTTTTTTTTGGATCTTAAACACCAATACTTTAGCATCACACCAATGCTGAACACGAGCTAGATCATGTTATGTCACACTAGAGAACTATTCTATCGACAGCAAACATGGCAAATAAACCCTCGATATTAAGTTGTGTCAAATCGTGAATAAAAAATAGATCAAAATCCACCCTTCCTATGCCAGAAACCCTAATACCAACAACCACCCTTTGACTACGATCTGTTAAATATGAATGGAATCAACTGTAAGCAAATCCACGAACTCACTAATATTGAAATTTCTGCGAGATTATTCGATGACACACACAGCTAAATGTTTTAGACATATCACAAAACACTGCCACGGCGTACTCCTTGTTGGGGAAACATCCCAATACGTGTATTAACTTATCGTTTTTCACCGTATAGTTTGGTGATAACACCCTGAATGTCCATAGTATGAATGAGCCAAATAGATTTATTTCACCCCAGGTAACCAGCAATTTTTGCATTTAAAGCAATATTTCAGTTATTCCTTAGTCCGAACCTGGATTGTCGGTAGAATAGATTCCATTATATTAAACAATCGTTGGAAAGCAAGTTGTCACTCCTTCAAGGAAATCGTTATTAATCGTTCTTAATTTAATATATCTTTGTCTCCGTCAATGTTATGTAAACAATATAATGCCAAATAAAGAAAGAACATGGTTCTACCCTCTCAAATGCCTTTCGCGTCCGCGCAATACCCACTCTAGTTCATTCTGCCGCGCCGCGCCAGTAGGAAAAATTAGATTTAAGTGCCTGACAAATACTCGTTCGTGAAGCAACGGTTCAGTTACCGCTCTGCTTGAGTTTTGCGCCAAAAATATCAGCCCTATCGTTGCCTTGTTGGGCGCTATGATATCTAGTTAGTTTCCTCAAAATTTAAGTTCAGTTAGTCGAAGAAGTAATAAGTGCCTGACAAACACTCGCCCGTGAAGCAACGGTCCATTCAAGGTATTTAGTAGTTTTCTCATTTGCTTGCACAGATATTTAGAAAATATCTGCTGTATTCTGTTCTTCTTGTCCAAGCTTGGATAAGGGACTCTTTTGGGTATTTTTACGCATTTTCCCAAAACAGAAACGCGGTAGAATCCCTCCGATTGATGAAGATTGAAGAACGTAAAATGGCGGTTGGAAAAATGTAGTTAAGCAAATCTGTTTATGTACTCGAAATTCGGATCAAATGTTCGAAGTCTTGTATCCCTGGTGAAGTTAATTTGAGAAAATTGTAGAAGCAAAATAACAAGGTATTTTGTGTGAACGGAAAGGCAGTTAGTTGAATTAAAAGAACGTTGATTAAATTCAGTAAAGAATGAAGTTGATGTGAAAGTCAAATAATAAAGAAGAGTTTTGTTAGATATTAGATATTTACTAGTAGTTAACCTGATGTACAGTATTTAATTTTATGTGTGAAAGGATGAATGCATGAGAGTAGTTACAAAACATTTTTTATATTGATCATATTTAATACAAATTAAATCTTGCATTACTAAAGTACGTAATACTTAAAACACATGTTTCAATTCACACCCTATGAATACAACCCCACTTACCCCACTAACCTATTTTGATACAGTCCATTTATTAAAGTGGTTAATTATGTGGTGATAAATGATTTAAGAATTAATTGTTTATACTGACCACTTCTTATCATTTAGTCTGAATTATGAAGGCTCTAAAGACTGATAAATAGCATCACTGGTATCCCTATCAGTCTGATCTCTAAATTTACGCTTATGAATTATCTGTCTCTGAGAATGATGCCGACTCTTTGCCAATTTTTCTATAATCTTTGAAAGAGTAGACGGAAGTGATACAGGCCTGTAGTTGCCCGGATGATCGAACTCGCCAACCTTGCGCAAGGAAATATCTTTGGATATTTCTATGCAAGCTGGTAAAAGCTCGAGGTAACAAGTTCATCAAAATTTTAGCTGACAAACCATCATTCCCTGAAGATCTCTTATTTCTGATAGGGATCACATAATAAACCACCTTATCAGAATAAATTGGATTAAAAACGAATGATAGACTTACTGGATTGCCACCCAGGTAAGTCCAATAAATTCTTTGGATATTAAATTATTCATACTCATTTAACATTACCAAACCTTCAACTAAGTAAATATGGTATGAATAATACGCACATTTCTGTTAAAAATATTAAAGACAGCCTAATGGATGGTAGATGAGTTATTATATTAATTTAATCCTTCCCAATCGAGACTGAA
Source organism: Pissodes strobi (assembly GCA_016904865.1). NCBI lineage: Eukaryota > Metazoa > Arthropoda > Insecta > Coleoptera > Curculionidae > Pissodes > Pissodes strobi. The sequence goes on from MU181970.1 coordinate 707,391, forward strand.
TTTACCCAAAATAAAATCTATCATTGCTTTCCCATTTCCTATTGTTAAACTGCCATTAAATTAATAATTAAAAAAAATCACCTTAATAATAACTGTTAAATCGTGAGCTTTAGTTTATACTATATGCTCCTATGGTTTAAATACTATGCCAGTCATGTTCGTACACCAAGCACTCAGTGAGATCCCATACCAAGCTTACCAGCAAAGTTTCACTTATGTAAGCCTCGGACGAAGTAATATAGTAAACATTGCAATGAATACTAGAAAATGGACTTGTAAATGTGCAAATGGAATCCAGAACGTACCTAACAAGTCCACTTTTCGAAATTTGGCCTTTCTTCTTAATGCTGAGGTCTTGGCAAAACGTCGGGGTCTAACGTTATCAGGGAGGGGGTATATGTCAACTGCTAAAATGTATAAACAACTAAATCATTATCATTCTGTCCGAAGTTTAAATTTGATCTAGAAAAATGTGATGTAAATATACAATAAGAACAGAGTTTCATCCACAATACCGAAACAGAATTTTTGCACTCGACGCGCGTTTCGCTAACCATGTTAGCATCATCAGGAGATGATTCAGGAGATGATTTTTAATCATCTCCTGATGATGCTAACATGGTTAGCGAAACGCGCGTCGAGTGCAAAAATTCTGTTTCGGTATTGTGGATGAAACTCTGTTCTTAGTGCATGTTGCCGAAGGTTCCAAACCCGAACGTAGTAAATATACAAGACAAACTTATAAACAACGTAAGCGATTATGTACCTCACCTTGCAACGGTCAGCAAATTTTATGATATTTAATTTCAAAAGTACCATCAGGTTGGCAGACTTTGTCCAATACCGTTCATCCAGTGATCATATGCTCACATGGGGCCGCATGCAGTTCTCCCTGGGTGCTCTTCCTAAAGTAAAAAGTCGAAGCCGAAGCTAAGACAAATCTGTCAAAGTTCTAAGCTAAGTAGCATGAAAGTTAAATCTGTTCATTAGTCAAAGTAAAATTAAACCTATGAGTGAAATCAAGTTAAACTAGTCTGTCGTTTAGGCGCTAAAATAATTATTAACTAAATTAAATAGTCAAAGCTAACCATAAATAAAGTATAACACAGCTCTCAAAAGCTTTATTTAAAACAGTGACTAAGACTTATAAACAATTCAAAATATACCTCAACCGAAAAGACATGCGCATTATAGTTATTAACTATTTTGACTAGTAGATATGGTATTGTTTTAATCGAAGTGTCTTCTTTATCATCTCTTCTCGACGGCTTTGATTGATCTTACCTGAGTTAGGTTGGGTTAACTTCTTCGGCGTCCAGCAAAGGAAACAACCAGCATCGATCGCATCTAGGCCAAGTTTTTAGCCGGATACCGACCCGACGAGAGTAAAGTCTTGACAATATTTAAAATCCTCTTTAATTAGGATAGTTAGCAAGTTTTTGAATTTATCAGTCTTTGGGATGGTAAGGGTGCTTATTTATATACGAGAATCTTAATGCTGAAATCCCAAGAGTATCAAAGTCTCGACAATATCACAAGCACGAAAATCAAATTACTGCAAAATATCAAAATCCCGAGAAATGAAAAGATCAGCTTAAGCATTTTTCGAAATTTGATTGTTTTTCGGGTTTTCAATATTTTGATTGTCAGTAATTTGTTTCTTAGAATTGTGTAGTACGTCCTTTACTTACTACTTTCACAGTGATTAGGCTAACGAAATTAACTGAATGTTAAATATTTCCTCTATTGACATATTATTTTTCCTACTCCTTCGTCCGGTTGAAATTGTCTGAAATAGTTAATATTTAACTAGTTCAATTTTAAACTGTCAATAATATTTTCTTTAAATTCGTTTTCAATAAAACCTTAATACTTAGAATATTAAAAACAGCACGAGCCAAGAATCCTAAATATATCCAAAACGGATATTATATTAGTTTAACCCCTGTCAAACGTATAAATCCGTCGAGGCCACATTTACCCAAGAAAAACAAATTCCTGTCAGTATTTTACTCATAAAAGTTGCATAATCGGAAACAGAACGCCAATCCATAAAAAACTGGGCCTTAGTTCTTTCTACTCCCTTCTTATTTGTGATTCCATAAAATTCCGGCCGCAAACTTATCCACCGGGGCTTTTCAATAAACCATTCGTCCAAGTCTCAATTTATCATATGTATCGGAGCAGTGGCGTAGGGATAATAAGCTCAGTTTTCTGACATGGTATTCCCTAAGCGTATAGTTTCAGCTACTAAAATTCTAACTTGATATTAAGACACCACTGACTCTATCCCCTATATGTTCCCTCACCACATATTCATGACGTCTTTTTCCAGTTCTTTAAAGCTATCGCTATTTATATTTTGAATAAAGTCAGTGAAATGCAACTATTTCCTTCATTTAGATATTTGCAAATTTTTACTTTACTATACATTTCTTATGATATATCTCATAATTTAACATCTGGTGCAGTGTCATAGGCTGTGATATGAGTTTCTATGTGTTATCAACTCTTTTCTCTATGATTGGCTTGTGGTAAATAATGTCGTGGACGCATGGTTTTCTGGACGAAAGCCGATTTATTCCACTTTTTCGTTCTGCCTGAAATTGTCCTTAATTCTACTTATAGGGCTAAATGAATATCTTTTCAGTTATTACATTTTGTTTACTTTACCTTTTGTGCATTCATGAGATATATCCTACTTTTCATTATTTTTGAATCGACAGGTAGTGAATGGTAAATTATCATAGAGTTTGTTTGTTTCATTTTCAGCATTTCTGAATATTTAGCTTGGGGTCCACCAGTATTACCATTTTTTTTTAAATCAGGACCACCTGTTTCACTATCTCTGTCTGTACCTCATCTCTTTGCCTTGATCTTTGTCAGATCGACGGGGCCATCTTCTACCTATTCCTGTCTTGTTTCTGTTGGCGGCAAGTTTTTATATTGATCTCTCTATTCTTTTGGTTGGTAAAATTTAATTTTTGCCCTACAATTATTAATTGATTCCTCCACTTTTCCACACTGCTTCATATAAAAACAGAATCTAATTTGTGTCTATTGGACTACACCACTGACTTGACTTCCTATTTATCAACGAGAGAGTCGAAGTCTAAAAATCAAAATAAATATGCAGACATTTTCTCGCGCCCCGATCGCTATTATTGAATTGACGGAAAGGCCTTCGGACAAAAGAGCAGGGGTAGAAATGACCGATGGTTGTTGCCTTACAATAAAATATCTCTTCTGGGGTAGATGGCAAAAACAAATAAATTTTCTTTTTGGATTACTTTAAAACGTAAAACTTGGCATGTTTCATATTTATGCTAAACAACAAACTTGAGACCGGCATTTATTTATCATTCAAAATTCTCTTTCAGAGTAAAATTTTAAATTCACTCTGGAGAAAAGATTTCTCAAAAATGCATTCACACAAACCAATGCTTAAAAGGTTCCATAAACTCAAATAATTCATTGGTGCTTTAAAAAAGATGCTTACATACTTCAAGGCTGTTCTGATTGTTTTAGGTTAGTTCAGGTTAGTCCGAAAAGATTTACAACGACAAATCAAATATTGTGCTTAAGACCACATCACAGAAATAAACATTTCAACAAAGCGATATTTAGAGCTAAATAAAATAAAAAAGTTTCTTGAAGGCACCGGACATCGATCCCCGTACATCTCGCAAGCAAGCGTTCTACTATCTCAGATATGCCACCGGTGGAAATACGTGCGTCAAATATAAGTAAATAGACAGGCAACAATTGACTTTTTTTTATTAAATATCAACTCCTAAATATGTGCTACTTACCGCAACAAACTACCACTTTTGAAATTAAAATTGAACTGTGGAGAATTACTTAATTTTGTATATATTTTGTAAAATACATGTTTGGATGCTGGATTTTAAACAATTTCAGGCCAATCAGATGCGCGGAAGCGACGCGCCATCTATGTAAAATTACTTGTATTTATTTTTGTTTTCAGTGTTAGTATCACGGGCCGATAATTTGCGATTGTATTTCAAGCGAAAATAACATTAGAACTCATCGCCATCCCTATAGTTTCAAGCGCAATTATATTTATTAGCGTAAAACCCTCGTAGGTTCCGTCCAGTTTCCGTATCGTTCCGACGAGATCTCTGGGCGAAGCAGTTAAGTGTAAAATTTGCGTCGCTAAACAAACATCAATTTTGGACAGATTGAGTTTGGCGCGTAAGGACCCCGAGATTAAAGTCGGTGGTTTGCAGCGTATCCGGTTCCGGATAGCTACTTTACCGTGAATCTTTGACTTCGCGGGCGAATGATGGGTGGTAACCTTAACGCATACTCTTTTTGGATTGGGTGTCGAGTCGCAATTACTGAATTACCTTCGGATTAATTAGGAAATTATTATTAAATAGAGAGGACTAACGACAATTTCCGTTTTGCTACTCAGAGTAGTTTTTCATGATAGATGCCGGTACATCGAAATCCCAGATTTCTAATGACTAAATCCCTTGGATCAATTATTAGGAGGAACATGTGACTTGTCAAGCCAAGTGTTCATTGGGGGGATTCTCATCGGCTTGCTTCTTGAGTTTCCGATTTACTGGCTGGTTCCGGCTGGAAATAGTTTTTTGACTTTACCTTTTGCGGGGTTCTTCAGCCGGGCATTTTATTTTCAAGTTTGGGACCATATCTGTGTCTTACCTTTACGCTTAGTGTTTGGTGTCTGAAACTGCCCTTTGGGGGATTTAAATGCCGATTTTGACAGGTGAGTGTTTTTACGCTCCTTTTTTGCATCTTCTTTTCTGTGAATGCCGCCATTTTGTGAAGCCATGTGGATGGGTTGTAATTCCACTTTAATCTCTCTTACAGTGGCTTGTTCGTCCATCCTTGTAGCCTAGTGATTTCGGCGTAGGCCACCGAGACCCTTTTACATGTAATTTTCTCTTGATATTTCATATTCTTTTTTATTGTTGCTCTAAGTATAAATGCTTGCTTGATTATGAGTTACATGTGGAACCTTGAATATGTTGATGTTTCACAGGGTTCTACCAACGGGTTTACTTCTACTGACTGGTTCTACTACTCCTAACTAAGAGTCAAGTCTTCGGCTGGTCTTTC
>MU181970.1:717588-771606 GCA_016904865.1 Pissodes strobi
AGATATTTTACTTCCATTGAGAAGGCGATCTATTCTCCATTGAGCACTTGTATTTTTAGTACTTTTACCACTATCTTTCGAGCGAAGGTAACGACTGTTGTTTCCTGCAGATTAGCTGCTAGCTATGAGGTGTACTTACCACTTAAAATATGTTCTGGAAGTTTCTAGAATATGACATTCTCTAGAATGGTCTATAATAATGGCGATAAAAGTTTTATTAGGGAACATCTCTTCTTTCCACCTCTGTCTTAATGACAGTTCACCTCAGGAGGATATTATAGTCAGGTTTTCCAGGCTCACCTACGCCTACAAGCGGTTGGTACCTACATATTATTTAAGGTCTTTTTTAATACACATTATAATCGTAAATTCTATGATATAACATGTTATTTAACAAAGCCAAATAATTATTACATACGCTAAGAGGCACGTAGTGTTGCCATAAGAATTTGTGTTTTTCATTATCGTAAGTTAGTCTACTCGTAGTTTTACATATATGTATACCCCTATTATATCTCGTTTTGGAAGTTAATTTAATCTTCTTTTCGCAAGAGACTTGCAGGTTTTAAAGTAACTTTTAAGACTAATGAATAAAATTGCATTTATCCCATTACATGGATGAGATCTACTCCTGATTGAGAGCTAAAAATTTAAATAATAATTTTAATTAGTATAGTAGGCCTTGCTAAAAAGAAGTGGCAATGAATGTCACTCTAACACCTACTAAACAACCTGCCTTTTTAAACCAGGGGAAACACTCGATTTATAAAACAGCCGACTAAAGAGGGTGTTTGCCTTAACGAGTTTCTCTTTAAAGATGCTCTTTTGTTTTTTAAACATGCCCGGCGCTTTTTAAAAATCAAATTATTTTTTATTTCTCGCAAGGCGAAAGCCTATATATTTCATTAAGTTTTATGATTGCGAGTATATTTCCCATGTTGAGCTTTATTTTTTAGTGTTATTAAGTCTAGTCGCAATTGCCACTTGGAAAAATAAGACGCCGGTTTATTGTTCATCAGATTAGCTCAGACGAATTGCTAGCTCCTGGAAATTAAAGCAAAACATTTTGAAAATATTTCAAAATGTGAGAGCACTTTTAGTAATAAATAGTAGGAAATTTACCAGGCTGTTATAAACGTTAAGAGTTAGCTTTTAGTGAATAAAGAAACTACACAAGTTGCACATACCGCCATCCAAATGAATAAAGACTAACATAAAATAATCCCATTTTAAGTACAACTATTTTACATTTTTATGAAAAAGCAGACATGCTATGGTAAAATAAGAAAAACCTTTCGAGATTAGCCAGCAGACATTAACGCCAAATTAGGAGATCTTATTTATAGTAAATTATGAACATTAAGATATGCAATCCCTGGTCATCATCATCACTCAACCACTGACATCCATTGCTGGGCGTATCGGCTGATGGTATTGTTATTGTGAGTGTTTCGACACCATATGTATGTAAATACCACCATGAATCATTGCTTATATACCCCCTGATATATCACCTTTGAGGGTTTCCCGTATTTTCTCGAAGGTTGCCTCTCCCAATCTTAAACCGAGGTAGACTTTGCATCTCAAGAATGTGTAATCATCAACCTGTTCTATATCAGTTCCATTAGATTTCACATGGTTACTTGTGACTAAGCTTCTTATCAATTTTGCTTTTCGGAAGACCTCTTATTCGATGTTGCTAGTTGCATTGTATTAACCATTTGTTGGACGTGAGAAATCACAATATTATCGGCATAACACAAATGCCGATAATATTCTCGACAATTCAACGATGTCGAAAGCATTTTTAAAGTCCACGGAACAAGTGGCATATTATATCCTAGTGATTTTTCTAACATCGCTTGCAAATTGTTATTCGTCCGGTATCGACTCCTGAAATTAACCTGATTTCGAGGGAGATAGAGGTCATGCTTTCTTTTCAAACGGTTTGTGATGATTTTGGTAAACCACTTGTACATATGGGCCACAACAGCCTAATCAGTCAATAGTTTTCAAGATTAGTTATATCTCCTTTTCTATGGGACATGAGAGTCAAAGCTTTATATCATGAAGAATTGAAAGGGATGGTCAAATAATAGGGTTTGACTTCTGCTTCTCAAAATATCCCAATAAAACCATATTTTGCAAATATAAATCATATTTAAGTTATAGAATGGTGTTAATATTATTTTAGATTTATAATTGATGGAATATGGCATTTGTTTTTTACATATGAGCTTTAGAACACAAAATTTTTGCTCCAAGGAGTTTGAGAATCATCGGTCTAGCAGGTTTGCCCATTAGGGCTGTTTGAGTTGAGACTCTTTATGTATAAACTAGTACAGGATAAAGCATGCCAGCTTTCTTTAAATCATAACAAAACTCCTCAATGCGATTACCTTGGAACTGAAAAAATGAAGATTTCATATGTATCAAAAGATTCCTTGTTAAAAATTAACTTTTCCTATCAGCAGACTAATTATGAGCTATGTTGTCACTCAGTTTATTTCATGAGGGAATAGCATTTGGTATAGATGACAAAGCTTTTATTTATTCCAAGAAGATGTTAAAAATAGACTGCTAATTGAAAATTTGAAATCTTGTTTAGTGGTAATTTTAGACATACCGTTATACCCCATTATACATCTTAAGATTCACTTTGACTCAAATTTGTATGATTATAACTTGAAAAATTCACAAAATATCTGTTGTGAATGGAACTTTAGCTAAAATAATGTATACCTGAAGACGATTATTTGCTATCGTAGGAATTTATTTTTATAAAGGTTCAAAATATATTAAGCAAATTTCGATGAAGATTTTTCAAATTGATAGACCGGTATCGACTAATATAATTGCTTATTAATTTCATAACGGACGACTCACCTAGAAATTTTCACTCTTTATTTCGGAAAGTTTAGTTTTTCGCATCATATGCCGGTTAAGGAAGAAAACTATGACTTTTAATATGTAACTCGGAAGTCCATTCCAGAGCGAGGCAGTTCTCTAGACAAAGGACTCTCACAACACCGCCTCCCTAGGTGTTCGCAACTGAACTGTATGTTGATGAGCCGTTTGTGTATTATGAGTGTTTCTGTTTGGCATAGTAATATCAATAGTAAAGAGATAGGTCCACCACTTTTCTTTGACGTTCAAGGATAACAAGGTCTTTCTTTAGACAACTCTGGGTCATCTACAAGACGGACTGCTATTCTCTGCATGGAATCTAATACCTTGAGCAAGTGATTGGGTGCCGAGCTCCACACATGGGAACAGTATGCCAGAGATGGTCTTATCTGGGCATTATAGAACAGTAAGAGCTGATGAGGTGTATTCCACTATTTTGCTCTATAGGGTGCTCTTAACTTTTGTGCTGCTGCTTTGGCAATTTTGTGACGTGATTACGCCAAGGCATGTTGTTTTCTACGTTGATGCCCAGCAAGCTTATGGATGAGGCCAGAGTCAGTGTTTGTCCTGTCATTGATAAGTCAGGTTCTGTGATACTTTTTTTGAGAAGACAGCTGCTTGAGTATTTCCTGCGTTAAACTGGACATTGCTTTCCACACCCCATTTCACGATGGCGTTAATATTCTCCTTGAGGGCAGCAATCTGATTTTATCGCTCGCGTTGGGAACAAGCAGCGCTCAGTTTGCGAAATGAATGAGGATATGAGAGTGCTGCCGTCGGCAAAGCTATAAATAAAATTGTTTGTCCTGTCTTAGAGATCGTTGATATAGGGCAGGAACAATATCCATCAATACCAACTCGGGTGCTTCGATCGCTTAAGAAATTGGAAAGCAATAGAAAAAGTGCTGGTGGTAGTCCGTATGCTGTCAATTTGCTTAACAATCCGTCATGCCACAGCTTATCAAACGCTTTGGATATGTCGAGAGCCACTGCACGAGATTAGCCGTAGCTCTCGATGGCTTTGGTCAACCGATAGATCACGTAAGTCAGGGCATCTCTCGTTGATCTGAGCTTGTGGCAGCCATACTGGCGATCGCTTATGATGCCTGATGATTCGAGATATTTTAGGAGCTGTTCGTTGATCAGTTTCTCCATGACTTGGGACATGATGAGAACTAAGGCATTGGATGGTAGTTATTTGGAATCGTTTTTACCTTTCTTCAGGATTGGTTGTACCTGAGCGCATTTCTGGCTAGAAGGAAAGCATGCAGCTCGGTATGATAGGGAGAAAATTTTGCATAGTGAAGCTTTTAGTTCAGTAGCCCATTTCCAAAGCACTATTGCGGGAACGCCATCCGGTTCTGAGGCCTTGTTAGTGTCTAAGCTTTTGAGTATTCGTTTCACTTGGCGTTGACGAAATACCAGACCTGGCATTGAGAAATTCACTCTCGGCATAGTTGTGGAAGTCTTTCCTTGAGGATCTAAGGTAGAATTTGATGCAAACATTTCGGCAAGAATGTTCGCTTTTCCTTTGACTGTTTCCGCTATTGAGCGATCATCTTTGGTCAGTGGTGCGATTAACGTCTTTGCTTCAGCTTCAATTATAATCAGATAGTCTCCTGAACCTTTATTGTTTTTCATCTCTTTGATGGTTTTGCGTATTCCTTCTGTTATTTCAGGTAAGATTTTGGAGTCCTGGTTAATTAGTACTTGTGGTGTATCGTTGCTCGTTTGTTCTCTTTGGCTTGTGCACAGTCCCTTATAGATTGCTTATGTTAATTTTAGCAGTGTTTTCTTATTCTCTCGTAATCTCTTTTGGTCTTAAAATATCTCTTTACTACCTGCTAGATTTCTTCTGAAACCTTTCGTGATTCTTTCTGTGATACATTCTTTGATCTTTTCGTATCTCTTTTGGGATTGTTTTGTTATTTTCTCTTTGTGCTGCTCTCAACTCTTCTCAATATCCATTTTGAGTTTTTTTCTTTGTGCCTCTCTTTAATTAATAGTTTTGTGTGTCCATTTAGTTCCCCTTCTTTATTTGCTGGCGTGCTACAATGTTTCTGGGCTGTCATTAGGTGTCATTAGGGCTTTAACTTCTTGTATGTATATATTTTTTAAGGCCGTGGTTATGGATTGTGTGGCAAATTTTGGTGTATTTTTCGGTGGGTCCCATTTAATTTGCTTCCCCTTGTTAATAATTTTCGATATTTAATTCCTAAGGTTCGCATTAACAGTCGTTTTTACTGCTCGGCAATCGCTTCCAAATCCGATGCTATTGATTGTATAGTAACATTAACATTTAACAAGATATTGGTCGATATCGAGAGATATCACAAAATTGTAACAGCTAAGCTGTGGATCGAAAAGTAGAAAGAAAGACAATTTACTAGGCAAAAAGGAAGCGAAAACAGTTGAAATAGATGCAGATAAACTGAAAGTTGATGGTTGGAAGCAAGACAATAATTGTAATATACTAAAAAGAAGGGACAGTTCATAAAAGCACAAAAATTAAAGTTTGAGTCAAGCATAATTAAAAAAAATTAAAAAATAAACAGAGTACATGAAAGCACTATTATTAATGGAGGAGTGTATATTTGATAAAATAAAGAGTTTACAATAGCATTAATGTGCTTGATGCACAGTTTAACGCTATACATATTGAAATTCACTTTAACTCAAACTGGTATGATTTTAACTTGAGAAAGTCACAAAATATTTGTTGTGAATGGAATAGATTTTAGTTAAAATAATGTAGATCCGAAAACGAGCCTTTGTTATTCTAGGAACTTATTTTTGTTAATTTTTTAAATATGTTAAGCAGGTTTCGGTAAAGAATTTTCAAATATTTAGGCCGATATCAACTGAAACGGAAAACTTCTGTTATATATTAATGCATTGCTTATTAATTTTATAACGAATGAGACAACTAGAAATTTTATGGTTAATATTAAGGTAACTTTTTTATTTACGAGACAGAAAGCATTTGCATATGAATTTCGACAACAGTTGAAATAAATGCATATAAAAAAAGAGTTGGAAGCCAGCCAATAATAATTGCAATATACAAACAAGGAGGAGAAGGTAAAAAAAGTACAAAGTTTTTGTTCGAGTGAAAGAAAAAGCTTGCAATAGAATATTCACTACAATTATATCAGCTAAAGTGTGCGATATAAATAGAAAGGCATTTAAGACTAAGGTAACTTTTTTATTTACGGGACAGAAAGAAACTGCATATGAATTTCGACATCAGTTTAAATAAATGCTGATAAAAAAGAGTTGGAAGCCATACAATATTGCAATAAACGAATAAAGGAAAAGTTTGGACAAATTACAAGATTATTGTTCGAGTGGAGGATAATAAAAACAACCAAATAAAGTAGAGTTTATGAGAGATAAAGTGTAGATTCGATAAAAGAAAAAGTTTGCAATACATTATTCATTACAATTATAACAGATAAGTTGAGCATCAAGGAGTAGAAAGACAACTAAGACTAATGTACAAGTTTAATTTAATAGGCAAAAAGGAAGTGCAGATGAATTTCGACAACAGTTAAAATAAACGCCGATAAAATAAAAGTTAGAATCAAGACAATAATTGCAATATACTAAAAAGGAGAGATCGATTCATAAAAATACAAAATCAAGGTTTAAGTTTGGGGGAAAATAAATAAAAACTAAAAAAACAGAGTATATGAGAGCACTATCAGTGGAGGAGTGTAGATTCACTGAAAGAAAAAGTTTACAATAGAATATTCAGTACAATTATAACAGCTAAACTGTGCATAAAAAAATAGAAAGATAACTAAGAATAACGTAAATTTTTATTTACTAGACACAAAATACCGTGCATACGAATTTCAATCAGAGTTTAAATAAATGCAGATAAAATGAATGCTGGAAACATGATAAGAATTGTAATACTCTAAAAAAGAAGGAATAGTTCAAAAAATTATAAAATTTAGGTTTGTAGTTGGGGATAATAAATAAAATCTAAAAAAGCAGAGTACATAATAATAAATATATATTATTATTATATATAAATGGAAAAAGTTTACAATAGAATATTCAGAAAAAGAGAAACTAAAAGAGACAAAATATATTATTAATCAACCATTTAGGACAAAATAATAAAAACATGATATGTCTAAAACCGAATTAGCTTCATTTGCTTTGCTGTCAGATAAGAAAGAAGCTCTATCCCAAACTAACAATAAAGAAATAATCTTGAAATATAATTAGATAATACCGGGCTAATATTATTCTCCCCGCGACTTTACAAACGAAAAGTGTCTAAAACTAAACTTTCAAATCATCTACATACTAAATAGTTCCCGGTTATATATTATTTGTCCTGACTAAAAGCTGAGAGCAAAACGTATTTGTCATTTACTTTCAAACTTAACATTCCCATTTAATAAATTTGTGGATAAACTTCACAAAAAGAAATCCCATTAATGCATGCCTCTAAAATATATAAAACAATTTTCTCCACTCTATTTATTCTTTTAAGGGCTAAATTGAAATATTTCTAGTCAATTACCACGCAATCTGGGGAAGATCGCAACAATTCCGGCTAAGAATTTAAACAGCAATATGGCAAGACATTCCAACGATGTCAGTCTTGGGAGACTTGCCAGATTCACGATGACCACAATGTATCTGCTCTGGCATATTTCAGTGTGAAGATAGCCATAGAATTATTTTCGTGGGAAATACGAGGACCGAGAGGAATTTTATAATAACATCCTTTTTATTGGAAAGATTTAGGTATGGAACATTTCAAAATTCATTCAATTTATTAGTGGAAATGTCATATCTCTAGACTCAACTTAATGTATTTATTACATTATACTAAATATCTTATTTCCTAGGATGGAGCAGAGACTCTCTTCATTATACATTAAATTCCAAATTTGAACCGAATTAACTGCTACTTCATTGATCAGCTAAAATAGCCAGCGATGTAAAGTTTTCCCAAAATTAATTTGCGGACCAAATTAAATAGTTTTAGGTTTTTCCATTTATAATTCTGTTAGAAATTAGTCAAAGTTTTTTGCTATTAGGCGTCACAACTACTTACTTTCAAAACATATATTCTATTACACAAGAGTCGTTAATACAAAAAACTGCTAAAATGTCCTGAAATAATCTAAGGCATCGATTAAACTGGTCTATCTCATTATTTTTTCGCTACCATTGTTTTTTCATCAACACTCTCCTTTTTTATTCTCAATGCAATATTCATAGTGTATCGTAGGTATCCACCAAATTGGCAACATAGTTGCTTCTTAATTAAAGCTAAAATTAAATCTGCTACTCGGCTCTTAAGGTTTTTTCTAATTCTATATAAATTGTATCTATTGTTTCCTAATTTAAGTTTTAGATTTATCAATTGCCATTTAAATCTTGCATTAATTTGTAGTTCATTTAGTTATTCTTTGTCATTCGGTCAGAAATGAATTTAAGAACTTTGATATGGTTTGGACAATTTTCTTCTACCTTAGTGTCTTTCAAAAACAGAAAAGTATACCACACACGTGCATGACTTAAACAATAGTAAATATTTAGTATTCAGCAAGTTTTGGGACACCCTATATATATGTATATGTATATATGTATATATATATATATATATATGTTGTTACGTAGGTTTTCACGGATGGTAGAATGAACAAAAGTGTTATTCCGGGTTTCAATCCGTTTGTCAGTAGAATTGGTTGTCTCACGACGTTTCGCCAACATCCCAGTTGGCATTTTCAAGTGTTGCTTCCTTGATGGCTGCTTGACTCGAACTGAGCTCTCTGGTCCTGTACCGGGCCTTTTATAGGCCTGCGTCTGCGCAGATTGTATCTTGGTTCTGCTTGGGTCTGTCCGACTTCCTGTGTTTCCGTTTGTTGTCTATGTGTTTCTTCCTCTGATGTGGTTGGTTTTGGTTGTTGTTTTTTGATGATGCTTTTCCAGGTGTTGGAAACATTTTGTGCATCATCTCTCCTGTTGATATGTAGTCTTTTTTCTATTTCTATCGCTTCTCTGATGGTGCGTGTTCGAAAATGCTTTATGGGAGCGATCTGTTTTGCTTCCTGGAAATTTATTGTGTGCCCTGTTTCTTGGTGGTGCTGAAACAGAGCTGAGGTGGTTTGTTTGTTTCTTGTGCTGTTCATGTACTCCTGTACTTTGGCAGAGATCCTTCTGTTTGTTTGGCCGATGTATTCCATGTCACAGTTCTTGCAGGGGATGCTGTATACCCCGTGATTTTCCAAAGGTATTTTATCTTTGGGATTGCCTATAATCTGGTGGATCGTTGTTGGTGGCTTATAGATTGTTGTTATTTCATGTTTCCTTAGGATTCTTCCAATTACGTCTGTTACGCCTTTAATGTATGGTAGTGTAGTTGTCGGTCTGGATTCATCGTACTCTTTTTTGTTTTTTGTTGGGTTTGTAGCTCGCTTGGAAGCCTTTTTGATGTGGTGTTCTTTGTAGTTGTTCTGTTTCAGAGCTCTTGTGATGTTGTGGAGTTATTCTGAGTGATTTGAGGATTTGGTTAACTGGATGGACCTCGAGATCAAAGTATCGGCTACTGATTGTATTTGAGAGGGATGATGGTGGGACTCTGCGTTTAAGTATCTATTGGTATGAGTTGGTTTCCTATAGACTGTGTAGTCGATGGATAAGTCGTCTTTTTTTATAATTAGAAGATCCAGGAAGGGCAGTTGACCGTTTGCCTCTACCTCAAGTGTAAATTGTATTCGGTGGTGTATTTTGTTGAGCTCTTCCAAGAAAAGGTCTAGATTGACTCTACCGTGTGGCCATATAATAAAAATGTCATCCACATATCGTTTCCAAAAGCTTGGCTTCATTTGGGCATTCTTCAGAGCATCAGTTTCGAAGTATTTCATGAAGAGGTTGGCGACGACTGGAGAAAGTGAAGATCCCATTGGGGCCCCGTCTGTTTGTCGATATATCTTGTTCTCGTAAGAAAGCTCTCAGAACACTGCCTCAAGAACACCTACCTCTCTGAATAAATATATATATATATCATGCAACCGAAAAGAAAAACAAATCATAAATGGAAGTTGAGATTTGCGAGTTTTTTTCTATGAGACTCTCAAACGGTATCGTTCGTGAGCGGGGAAAGAGAAAATCTGAAACCGGCTCAATGAACAGTTTATTTTGCGAATGGTTTTTCTTTTATGATGTAAGGTGCTGTTACAGGTCAGTAAAATGAAATTTATAATATTGTTATTAGCATAATATGTACAAGAATTGCTTTTATTTTTATGAATAGTTCATATTGGGTGGCATAACATGTGTATGTATTTATTGAAATCGTTTTATGCTGTGCACAACACTGCTTTAAATGAAAACAAAAATAGATTTCTTTCTGCCTTTTCGTGCTGGGATTTAAGTTTTAGTATGACTGAGATGGGAAATAAGAGCCTACTAACATTTTCTCCCCTGACTGTGCGAATATCCTAGCTATAAATGATAAAGGATCATTCTAGAGATATTAGCTCAAATTTCAACGATTAGCTGAATAGCCTCCCGCACTAAGGGACCTCAGTACCTGCTGGCGATGTCTGGCTAACTAATACCAATCTCTTCAGTTTTAAATGTATTTTCACAAGTGTGGAACGCCAAATTTAAGCACGAGGACACTAATTTAATATTTATTATACTAATAAATGTGGTGCAGTATGCTTCGGTTTTTGCAATAATTGTGATCGAGGTTTTCTCTGCCATGCTCTTTTCCCTCGTGAATTCTAGGCTGAGTATGGCACGTTTTTTCTTTAATTGTATTACAAATTTGTGGTTTCTTTTAAATACCACACCTTATTCCTCAAATTTCCCTAATTTTGTTAAAGTCGGACGCATTGTGGATAAGAAAAATTTTGCATGGTACAGTTATAACACAACGCGTAGGTATTGTTTTTTTGTTAATCTATTTTGACATTCAGTGGCAAAAGAAAGAAAGATTTTTAGTGTAAAATATATTGCATGAAAAAATGCAGTATATTACAAGAAGCATTACAACAATCGCCTAATATTTATTTTTGACAAAAGATGAACAAATTTCGCAAAAAAAATTGAAAAAAAGAGCGCTTTTTTTCTACCAGCAAAATTTCTGCGACCTGTGTAAACTTTTCTTGGCACTGATTTATACAGCTATATTAAATCAGTTTTATTACAGAACCTGAAAATATAAGTTTTGAGCTTTGTTTTACCTTAATATTAATAAGCTTAACCATTAGCTGAGATAGCTTTATTAGCTATATAAGTTAAGGGGCTATTATGATACACAACTTGGGGCTAATGTGATACGTGTGGTGGGACTATTATGATACAAGTACCTACCACCATATTCATCCCCAAGGAAATAAGATGTGAGCGGTAGTGACAAGAAGGCATTTAAAAAGAACGAAAAAGGCATATGTCTAATCGATACCGAAGCAATTATTGCCAAACTACCTTCTCCTAACTGCGTTTTATCTGGAAACAGAGAAAAATTTGTGTTTGATAGTATAGTGCTAGTATATGAGGCAATTTAGCCATGTATTTTCAGTTTTTATGCTATTTCATGTTTATGCTTTATTAAAATATAAACAATTTATCGTTGTGTTTTTAGTTTTTCGTGCTATTTGATGTTTATGCTTTATTAAAATGTTCTCTAAGGATGTAGGTTTTTTTATATTGTTTCCTTTGGCTTACCTTACCTTTTATACAATGTTTTAATGCTTTAAAATTCATATATATTTGCCTTTTTTATAAATGCTGAACTTCATCTCTTGTATCTTTAACCAACAGTCATATCAATACCAAATTTATAGGGGAATATGATAAAGGACTGTAGTGTATCACAATAACCCCGCTGAAGTAATAACACTTAAGAGAATGCAGTTAAAGCACTGTATCAGATTAGCCCCGCTGTGTATCAATCAAAGCCCCAAACGAGGGGCTATTATGATACACAGTTTTTATTTTTTACAGTTTTCCTGTTAACTATACATAAGTTTTTATATAAGAAAACTGAAGGGAATGCAATTTTGTACTGCATAAGACCTTTCGTTTTACTTAAATAAAAAAATAACATTTTTTTGAAACATTTTAATTTTTGTATCATAATAGCCTCGGTTGACCCTACCCGAAGTTATTTCCGGACATATATCACAGTAAAATGCCGTATTGTTACGGTTTTGATTCGTTGTTCTTAATGTAACATTCGCATTTCTTAAACTAATTTTCTTTTTGACATCTCATTTCGAGATTGACCTGTGCCCAACGAACAAGGAATCTCCCGCTTGCCTTTTAAAATTTATTCATTCATTGAATATAACCGCCATTTATTTACGCACCTAACCTATTCATTCAACTATAATGCTGGTTAAAAAATAATTCAACACGTTTAATTTTATTTTGAAAACCTGCCATGGATTTTAGTTTTTAAAGTACAGTTAATGGTTGTTATTAAAGCCATTCATTTATGATATGTCAGAGGAGGTAGTTCTAATGATCGAAATTGTGAAGATGTAGTAAGTAGCATTTATGGGTTGACTCACCCTTTGACAGGAACGTTAGCGATTCGAGTTTTGTTGTCTCAGGAATTTTTAAATAATTTTGGGGCATCGATCTCCTGAACCACATCAAGTACGGCAATAACCGGCCCACTCAGAGCAATAATTATCGACTTATGAAAACGCATTCCAGTTTTCTTAATCATTTGCAGCTTGCGAGATATGAATTATTTTAATTTGATATCCTGTATCGTGTGTAGTTTAAAGTATTTATGTTATTCACGAAGTATTGATTTGACAATGCCAATTAATAGAGGCGCAGGGCATATTATATGGTCAAAAATATTTCAGTTTGCGGTGTGTTAAAATATACAACTTTACAAACTTGTGTCATATATAATTATTTTTCACATTACAAATTTTTAGGCACGATTATAAAGCATATCCCTAATTGGATATAGATTATCGCATAATTAAGTTCTTTGAAGATTTTGTGCGAAAACTCGCCACATCTTACAAGATGAGCATCTCGTCGGGGGTCGAACTATAACAATCCCTTGTTCGCTCCTTCTTGCTGTCAAGGATAATCATAATAGCATTAGACGAATGAGTCCGTCGTGGTTAATCGGCAATGACTTACTAATTACCGCACTAGACACAATAGAAGAACACCAGAAATACATTTCGCTTCGAGATAATGAAAGGGATTGCTAATAAATGACTGAGAAGTCAAATAATGGAGGTGCAGCCTAAAAACCCTTTTGTTTTGTCTTGGATTTTTTATATTAGTTGCATTTAGCTGGTCTGCATATCAAGACATATGTGGTTTAATATTTAATATGGATATTATAGTGTATGTTATAAATGGAAGTGATACAGATAATTGACGAAAATATTATGTAATCATTACCCCTTTAAATATTGTTTGGTTATTTTTGGATTTTGGAAAATGTACCGAAAAAACGAAACAGAAAAGAAGCAGCTGAATTTCCTTAGACATGGAGTGGATATTATTATCTTGAAGCTATTTTTGTCCAACACCGGCCCGTTAATAGTAGAATCAGTATAAGACTGGATATAGTAAAATTATTACCCCAGCAGCAAAACTGCAATCGAATGTTAATAGAATACAATGATTAATTGAAAATAATTGAAAAACAAAAAGAAAGATTGTCATACGAGATAACCCACCTCTGTTAAATACTATTTCATTGCACCTGATACATTCATTTTTGAGACACCCTATATATGTATATATTTTGAGACACCCTTTATACATGTAAAAGATAAATCAAGTCATAAATTGAAGTCGAGTTTTTGCGAGGTTTTTTGGAGGAGATCCGAAAGGTATTGTTTTGAGAATGGGAAAATAGAGAGTCAGAAGCCAGCGGAGTGTACAGTTTATTTTGGTGAATTGTTTTGCTTCTGTGTTGCAATATTATGTCATTACAAGTCGGTAAAATGAAACTTATAATATTGATATTATCATAATTTGTACCATTATATATTTTATACTCATTGATAATTAATATTTGATGGCCTAACATGTGTATACCTTTTCATATTGTTATTAACATAATTTACATAAATATTTCTTCTATTTTCATTGATAATTAATATTTGATGGCCTAACATGTGTATACATTTTCATATTTTTATTAACATAATTTGCATAAATATTTCGTCTATTATCATTGATAATTAATATTTGATGGCATAACATGTGTATATATTTTGATATTGGTATTAACATAATTTGCATAAATATTTCTTCTATTATCATTGATACTTAATATTTGATTGCATAACGTGTGTATATATTTTGATATTGTTATTAACATAATTTGCATAAATATTTCTTCTATTTTCATGGATGATTCACATTTGATGATATAACGTTGTGTATATATTTTGATATTGCTATTAACATAATTTGCACAAGTATATTTATTTTATTCTAATTGATAATAATTCATATTTGATGGCACAACAGTGTATATATTTTGGTATTGTTATAAACATAATTTGCACAAATATTTCATTTATTCTCATGGATAATTTATATTTGATGGTATAACAAGTGTATATATTTAATGAAATCGTTTTATGCTGTGAATAACACTGTGTATTGTTTCCTGTCTTTTCGTGCTGGAATTTTAGTTTTCGTATGACTGTGATTGTAATGTAAGTAAGGGACTTGATGAATCAACTAACATTTTCCTCCCCTGACTGAGCGAATATCCTAGCTATAAATCGTGAGCTTGCGAGCAAGGCACCCTGAGTCGTTCTTTTAACAAATGTTATATTTTTAATGATTTGCTTTTGTATGAAACCTATGTGAAATTTAAATTAACATTATTTTGTAACCTTGATTTTTGACTTTATGCCAATTGCTTATAAGCACCCGAAATGATAAAAGATTTGTAGCCTGTGCACAATAATTACACAGAATGAAACCATATATCGTAATTAAAATGTATTATATCGAAATGACTATAACTAATAAGCAACAGTAAAGGAATACTATTTAATCACAAATAATATAATCAATCGCTAAGCGATAACGAAGAAAATATATATTAATCGGCCTGCAGGTCTTACTAGAGATATTGGCTCAATTTGCAACTATAGCTGAGTAGCCTCCCGTACGGGACCTCAGTACCTGCTGGCGACGTCTGGCTAACTAATACTAAACTCTTCAGTTTTGAATGTATTTTAGTATTGTCACAAGTGTGGAACGAAAAGTTGCGGTGCGTGAGACAGTAATTTAATTAATTGTTATACTAATAAGGGTTGTACAGCATAACTCGGTTTAGGAATTGGGATCGAGGTTTTCTCTGCCATGCTCTTTCCCTCAAATTTCCCTAATTGTGTTTAGTCGAAGCGCAATCCGAATAATTAAAAATTGTGCAAGATATAATAATAACACAACGTAGGTATTAATTTTCTTTCTAATCTATTTTGACGATCATTGGCAAAACAAAGACAAAGCACAATTTTACTTATCTGATTCAACTATGTTGAATCGACCCGGGTACGTTATACTACACATACCAGAATGGAAACAATTATTTAGCTGATTATCAAAGGCTGAAAAAATTACTGTTATTGCCAAACTACTGTCATAAAATGAAACGAAATATTTACCTAATTTTTTTTTCAAAACACTTGTCAATTCTTCTGGAAAATATGACCCTTTTAATCCGGCAGGGGCTGTGGTATATGACCAGTAGCCTAATAGGTGGATTTTAAGAGGTCATGATGTACTAGTATGATGGCCACCACATTCTCCGAACCTAAATGTGTGCGAATTCTTTTTGTGGGGTGCTCTTAAAATCGAAATTTGAAGAATAGACTTGAATAAGAGGCTAAGTACTAAAAATTAAAAATTGTATTTTTTCCTATAAAAAGACGTTAAATACCACACGTCATGTCTTCAAGAAGGGGCTAAGCTCCAATTGAATATTTTGTCCCTGTAATCGGCTATATATATGGCGCACCTGTGTAAGTCGCAAGCGTTGTTTGCTATTAAAGGGGCAAAGTGCCATCAGTATTATTTTGTTTTGTAAATAAATGAAACGTTTTTGCAGCTAAAAAGCAGTATTTACGTGCTATGATTCCTTATCGTCATTTACCAGAGCACCGAGAGTTCTACTAAAACCTTACAGTATAGGCTACCGGCACTTACCTACCATGAAAATGTTAATGGTACTTAGCCCTTTTCTATTTTTTTCATTTTCTTTTAGTAAATAAAATTGCATTAAAAAGTTTTTGATTTTCGTGTGTTATTCTTACTGTAAATATGTTTTAAGTTTACAAATAAACAGTTTTGGTAAATTACTAAGATTTTTATTCATAAATAGTTAAATTAATCGGTTTTTTGACTCTCCTGAAAATTTTGCGTTTTGGCACTTAGTCCCTTATTCAAGTCTACTCTTCATTTATAAGATTTGAAGAATCATGGCAGCGAATTTTAAATGGAAACAACGCATCTTAATAATCCCGAGACATTAGACAAAATGGCGGTTATTTTGCACATTTGCTTAAATAGTGTTTTGTTTTATTTAGTTTTTTTATTATTTATCCAAATACATTGTTTTTACTAGAAATCACCATCTGATTTGTCAGTAAGTCAATGGCATAAAAATCATAAGATATAAATATGTATGACGTCACTTTTATAATACTTCTGGTTAATTACAGCCGGTTACTATGCCAACTCAACAAATTGATTTGTACGTTTATGAAAATATTAGGAAAAATCCATATATTTTTTTTTCCTGCATTTTCTCTGCAGGCTAAATGAAGTAATTTTGGATATAAGTAACCTC
This sequence comes from Pissodes strobi, assembly GCA_016904865.1. Lineage (NCBI taxonomy): Eukaryota > Metazoa > Arthropoda > Insecta > Coleoptera > Curculionidae > Pissodes > Pissodes strobi. The sequence continues at coordinate 734,336 of MU181970.1, forward strand.
GCTTAAATCAACCTATTTTAGCGTCAGGCGTTCGTCATCAAACGTTGTACACGTATTTTCCCAACACCCTGGATATACTACAAAAATAAATCAAATTTCATATTTCCGCCGACTCGCCCGTTGGGGCAGAAAATGGGGATATTATTAAAGAGCGCAATATAATATCTCCTCTACTTCCTATTTCAACTCACGTGGTTTTAAGAATTATTTTTTAAGTAGAGAAATATAAAAATTTTGAATATTTTTGTACACCACTGATACAGGGGAATACCTATGTTTTAAATTGGCTAACAAAGTTAACAAAAGATTTTTAATTTTAATTTTAATAAGATTTCAATTGCTTTAAATGTGACATAAACGTTTTTATGGTATTTTTACAGTGGGTTAGAGAATCTGCGAGATCAAAGTTTTATTGAACTTTAAAATTTATTACTTTTGTAAAATACCCCAACGTCTCTATTGTGGTGGCTCGATTCACTGTGAATCGTATTCTTAATTCGATTTTCGATGTCTTCACTCTCTAATTCTTGAACATTCTCTGATTTTCTTTTGTTTGTTGCAATCTTACCCTTCACCTTTCCTTTCTTTACGCTAAAGTGTTTTTGGGCTCTTGCTTTTACTTTCTTACTATTTTAACTTTAATCTGCTGGCAAACGAGAAATAAACAAAAAGCTTCTGTATATTTTTACTTCTAGATAAACACCTTTACTGTGAATCGTCAAATAATACAATGTAGTTAAATCGCTATATTTTAAATTCGCTCACAAAATCAACGAAATGTATATACATTATTTTTTAAATAAATTTTTAATTGACCCAAAAGGTCTTATGGTATTTTTCCAGTGGGCCAAAGAATCTGCGAGCTCAAAATTTTATTGAAACTATTATTTTTGCTAAACACTTATTCTTAATTCGATTTCTTGACTCTCTGATTCTTGAACATTCTCTGATTTGCTTTATTTTTATTTGATGCAATATTACCCTTCACTTTTCTTTTTTTACGTTAATGTGTATTTGGGTTTTTGGTTTTATTTTGCTGTTCTTTTCTTAGTTTTACTCTACAAGACTTTTATCCTTACAAAACTTAAATTAACCCATTAGCGCCGGAATTATTTTATAAAATTTTTTGATATGCTTTGGCAAATTACTAAGAATAGTTAATAGTCGTTGCCATATTGCATCGCTAGGTGCTTACACTATCTCCAATTAAAATATTTGCTTCTTGGAAGAAAATATTTATTTAGATCAAAAACTGTTGCTAGGTATATAAAAAAAAGAGAAAATTAACGGGAATGAAAGGGTCTGAAACAATTTATACATAAAGCAACATTGCATTTTGAACACGCTGTTCTTACTGTTGACTTGCAGGTTTTAAATGCGCACTTTCTTTTTTTGTTCTCTACTGTTTACTCTACTAAATAATCTAACTCACTGCATCATTGTGGAACTCACTTCCAGGACATCTGATTCCCAATAATTATAACCTACAACTGTTCAAGAACCGGGTCAATCAACATCGTCGCGCACACACCGCTCGTCAAGTGCCATAAGATCCCCCTTTAGTGTGTGTGCCACTGTCATAAAAAAAAAACGATCAAATCGTATATCGTCCGACACTCGAGAGTCTAAAGATTCCAATGATGCAGCACGTCGGCGTCGTCCAGATCCTTTTTGTAAAACTTGAAATGTTTTTAGATAAATATTCGCCCCTCTCTTTTATACTCCAATTGAGATACCTTGTGTTTTCCCTACTTGTTATATAATATCCAACTGATTTGAAGGGCAACATCAAAAAACCAGGTAAGCGAAGGCCAGTACCATTTTTTGCCATGCATACCTATACAATAGCTCTAGTCCATTTGATCTGTGCCGCCCATAAAAGTATTGCAATTTGCTAGAATTCTTGGTCGTAGTATCAGCATACTTTTTGTTGTTGATGTGAGTACCGTTGTACTTGTCCGACCTCTTGAGTTCCGCACGAGGGAGAAATCATAGTTACTGCCAAGTTATCCATCTACCTAGCGTCTAAATGACCATCAGTTTTTCAATCGCTGTTTTGAAATATTCACCAGGTTTTAAAAAATATTTTTTTTTGTTGGTGAGAGGGCATTCTTTAGGAATGCGATTGTCACGTATGGTTCCGGTAGCGGAATATCCATGTGAATATAGCGATGGGTTAGAAAACAAATTACCCATATACAGATCGTATCCTAAACCTCCTTTTTGAAGTGGCAATTCGTCAAACATTACTAATAATGGGCTTGAGGCTTTTTCAAACAAAAAGTCATAATCGGTAATGGAATTAGGGCTTTTTCCCTAACATACTTCAAAATTTACCAAATAACCATCTTTAGTATTTATACTTTGTAACCAAATCTAACTGGTTTGTCGCGTATAAATTTCTTGCAGTTGTGTCTTCCAAAATATTTTACCTTGCACTCATCATACTCCAAATTTTGTCCAGGAACGAAATTTTTAATACAGTTTTTTTAAACATTTCTATAACAGATCTTATCTTATAGCACTTATAAATTTTATCGATATTTGTATCATCAGTACAATGTAGAAATCGAGTAATCTGTAATATGCATTACAACAGGCGCTCGCCATTGACGGAAGGTTAGATGGTCAAGTAATCTAAAAAAAAAAAAACATTCCTACACAGAAACTGCAAATAACGTGGACATTTGTTGCTCATTTCATTACCCTCCATCGACTTCTCCAGCTGAATCCTCTACTGTTTCTAGATTAGGTCCGGGGGCTCAATGTAAATGTCACCTTCAATATCATCGTTATAAACCATATCAATAGCTTCTGCAAGTGAAAAACCATGTTTGCAATAATAATTCAAAATTACTGAGCGCAAATGCCTTACGTTGCCACATGGCAACAGCCAAGTTTGCAACGCAGTAGCTAATACGGAGGTTGTTCAAATTTGACAAACATTTGGGTAGGAATCCCCACACTATCTAAAGTAGACACGCCGATAATAAAAAAACACAGTAGCTACTTGTAAACATAAAAAGGAAAATTTACTTACTCGAAACGAATATTCTTCCGACGTGTAAAATATATCAATTTATAATCGAATCTCACATGCACGATGCGGCATTCAAACTAAAATTAAAGCAAGGGTTAGCTAAAACACAGTACTAGACAAGAGTGTAGGGAACCTACTAACATTTCGATGCGAAAGCTGTGGACATGCGTCATGGCGAAACAAGAATAGCTATTATTATGGCTTTGCATGGACCTCCGCTCGCTTTGCTCCCTACGGGGGCGAAACCAACAAAAACTAACCAAAACTAACCCAAGGCTTGCCCGAAATTAAGAAAAAGCAAACATAACCTTAAAAAATATAAACAAAATATTTGTTGCAACTGACGGGAATCGAACACGCGGCATGCAAATGACAAGAAGAAACTCTGACTACTACACTGCCAGATGTTTTGAAAACATTTTTCTGGAGTAAAGACATGGCTAATTTTGATACCTTCTGCCATTGCGGATGTCCGCAGCTTTCGCATCGAAAAATTAGTATATGCCCTAGACGCTTCTCAATATTAGAGGTAGAACGCCTCGCTCCCACTTCGTTTATTCTCGCAGATCCAAGGCAGAAGCAGTTTGATGTGCCACGTGTTTGCGGTGCGGTGTTGGCAAGGCTAGGAGTTAATGGGTTAAGCACGCCACTGGTAAACGAGAAATAAATAAAAAGCTTTTGCGTATTTTTATTTCTTAATAAATACCTTTACTGTGAATGGTCAAATAATACAATCAATATTTGAAATTGGTTTACAAATTTAACGAAATATTTTTCTTTTTTTCAAATAAAGTCACGTTTTTCCAGTGGGCCAGAGAATCTGTGACATCAAAATATTATTGAACATTAAAAACTATTATTTTTGTTAAATACCCCAATGTCCTTCTAGTACATTTGCTCGATCCAGTGCGCATCGTTTTCTTAATGCGATTTCGATGCCTTCACTCTCAGATACCTGAACATTAACTTTACTCTCCAGGACTTTTACCCTTACAAAACTTATCTCCTGAAAACATGTAGTTCCTTTTCTTCTCCTGTAATATTGTACTATTTAAATGAAATAACAGTCGAAGTTTGGTTGTTCAATGGTATTGGATACCCTTTCTGCTGTGGCATGCAAACCATCCTGCCTTTTATTACCCAATCGGTTAAGATTTATTTTGGTTACAACGATTATATGTAGCCAAATATCTTTTTATAATTTCAACTATGGTTTTTATTAATATTTCCTAATTCGGACTAATTCGTTGCCAATTAAAGAAGATTGCGTCCCAGGGGTAAAGTGTTTGCATTTCTGAGACCATTCTTCTTTTGAAATATATTTTAATAATTTGGAAAAGGTTTCTTATTATTTTCTTCTTCAGGTTCATTGGTTGACATTTAACCAGTACTGAATTCTAGAAATTTCAACAGCTCGATATCACGAGGTTGAAGAATATGGTTTAAGTGAAATGGAAGTTTTAAGATTAAAATTGGCCTCACTTAATGCTTCTTCAATTAACGCAGTAGTGAAACGAGCATGACGGTTGTTTCCTTCGTGCTTGCCTGTATTTTTTGCGGTCTTGCTTCGCTAATCTAGGCGACTGATTATCGTAGATTGGTAAAGTTAGTGGCGAATTTCCAAATTGATTTAGCGGCACTTTCTGAACCTAATTTTGGAAAACAGTTAAAATGGCAGCTTAATTAATTTTTTCATTCATTTGAGAATTGTTAACAATTTGAAACCCATTCAAATAATAAAATAGATCTTATAAGTTGTAAGTTGACTGCTCATTAATTTGGATGACATAGAAGGGTTCCGAAAGGATGCAATACTTCCCAATGTGAAAATCGTTATCTACATAACACCAGTAGTTTGGGATTGGGTTCACAGGCCACATCCATGGGAAATTGGCTAAGACTAGTGAATTATAATTTGTTCTGCAAATATGCATGGTGTTTCTCTTTTGTTCCATTTTATAAATTATTCGGTCAATATGTGGATTTAGGTAACTTAATACGCTAAAAAGGGTTTCCAAGATCGCTAATGTCTAAATCAACTGGTAATTCTAATCAATTGATCCTGTGGCCCTTCTAAGGGTCGAGGTGTCGGCACTAGATCAAAGGCGAAATAAGGGCATTAAGGGGCGGACAGGGCTATCATTAGTCGGCCGGTGGCCAGCGCTAAACGCAGTCCGTTTATCACTGGCCACCTTGGCCCTGCAATTTGTCATCGCCTGCTCGCTCTGCAAACATTGTCGGATACATCGCACTGTTTATTCTGTCCTCTTAAACTCTAACCCTTTCGGTATAATAGAAAACGTGGATTTAAATGAGCTTTCCTTTAATTTTCATTAAAATTCAGTCAAGGAATATTAAATACGGTTCGGTATTAGGTTGGACCTGATACAATCTAATAGTAATTTATGGGATATGTCTAAAGTTATATTGGTACGACAAATAAAGCAATATTTACTATTTATGTTACCTGGATCAGAACGCACAGTTACTGGTATAATCTTTTAAATGATTTCTCTCATATACTCAATAGGAATTGATTCTCAATAACCTCCAAAGAAATCGCATAAATGCTTGATTGATATAATGAACCTTGAAAGTCTTCGCTATGTAACACATTGGCTTATTTAATAGATTAACATGTTGACGAGATAACTCACGATTTTCGTTATTATTAATCAATTCACCGCTTGAAATTAGGGGTCGTCATTTTCTTGACAAATTCTTGATCTTGTCTTGATTTCAAGACAAGATCAAGACAAGAAATGATCCTTGTTTTTCAAGACAAGACAAGAAATTACTTCTCAAGATCAAGATTTCTTGGCAAGAAAACAAGAAGATCTTGAAATATCTTGAAAATATAAGGTAAAAAACTCATTTGTTTGCTAGTTTATTGGAAAAAAACAAAGCACTGAAACATAATGGAAGGATAAAGAATTATTATGTAAAAAATTACTTTTTTATTTTCAATTTTTTTACAATTTACAAATTGGCAAAGAAACATTTGAAAGGTGTAGGAATATTGACTATTAAAAAATCAGGTCAATACGGACAAAATTAAAATTGTAAAGTTTTACCAAAATTAAAGTATATTTTGGTAAAACTATGTCTTGTGGGCTTTAATCACCGATATATGGAGATCGGTGGCTTTAATGCTTAATGACTTTATTTGCAAAGGATTTTTTTTATTACCTAAGATATTAAAATCAAAAAGAACTTTGCTAAGCGGATCTTCTTCAGTGGCGTACAGAAATTTTGAATTTACGTAATTAAAGATTTCTTGTCTTGCCGATCCCTACTTAAAATGGGTTTGCTCCTATTTCATACGAAGTAATTTTGTTAGTGTAAAATCAGATGTTAATGTTAGGGAGTATAAAGCGACACTACTAGGACTTACCGTTTCATCTTCGGTCTAGTCAACACGCGTTTTATAGCGGCTCCTTTGTCGCCATTTTGGGTGAACACGTGTCTAGCGTTCAGTGACCGGTGTTTCTCCCCGGGAAAAAATCTGGTAGCCTGAAATCCACATTTGTGTCTGTTCCTGCAATGATTCTGCTCCTGATCTTCATCTACGTGCTCGACACTTGGAATGGTCAAAAATATAGTGACATTGAGCCAACATTCCTTTAAGCGTCCTTTTTTCACTTCCGGGCAACCGAGGGGCCTTTTTTACACACCGAAATACGGCAGGTGGGGGATGAAATGGAACAGTGGACTATGACTGAGGTCAGATGTCTTTAGTTAGGTGGTCCGAAACATCTCAAACTAAGTTTCTGGGTGAATGCCGTCCAGTGAAGCCCACACGTAAAGCATCAGCAGCAACCTACTAATAGAGTGCTAAAATGACATATTTATTTAACCTTAAACATCCTTTCCAATTACAATATAGTTTCAACATACATACGGCAATTCAATACTAAGGCATGGGGATAGAGAAATTAAACATTAGAAAATCGAGGGTTATATACTCCGAAAGCAGTTAATGCACACAAGATCAGATCTCGACTAGTTAAAGAACGTATAAGTGACATTGAAGAGGTCGGCCGTAACAATAAGCTCACCATTGCGTCGTTTCCGGAACATGAAGACCATCAAGGCAACGAAGAAGGCGATAATCGTGCAAAGCAAAGCAGCAGCTAAAAGCTGGATAACTGGTGGTCTCAAATACTGAGACAACTACAGGCCGAATAGTTTATAAACTACGGCTCCTCAATATTCACGGCAGATCTACTTAAGGTGAGTCACAAGACGTTATAAATAGAGACATGGAAAAATCGACTGGCAGATAATAGACGTTGCAGGTTATGCTAGAGGGGGAGGAAGGCTGCAGGTTTAGGTGTGCAAGGCTGGGAGAAATCAAACCCGAACCTGCAAGATACATGAAGGAGCCGGCACTCCATTTAAGGAGTCTGATTAGGAAGACCAAAAAGGGTTAAGGTCCTCTAAACAATAAACTTACATAGGTTTTAGTGGCAGTGGCAGGTGCCCACGCCAACTTCCTTCAATTCTATTCTATTCTACACCTAAATATCCAGTGCTACATAATATTATTCAATAGAATCCTTATAACTGTACCCATATTCATCAAACTCGGTTAGGTTAGATCTAGCGATTAAATAGTCCAGTAGGAGGAGTAATTCGTTTTCTGTCCAAGTTGTTCTGGTATATACTTTGCCTTGCCACTCGATCTGCCAAGTACTGGTTCAGATCCTCATGAACCTCATATCTATTTTCTTTTTGGTAGAGAGGTCAAGAGATTCATTTCTCTTCAGATCGGTGTATTCGGGTAACTCTATTACGTTAGCACAGTCTAGGGAGTGATTTCATGCAGTACTACACGGTTCTGAAGCTACATTGCTTGGATTGAAATGCTTTGAAAACTGGTTGACTGTCTGAGAATGAAAGGTGAGGTACCGCTCTTAAAGCTCCTTCGTACACAGTTCAATCGTATCAATTGAGGTAAGTAGAGTCATAATATTTATTCATATTTCAATTAATCGGATTATTTCTCCTATGCTTTTATTCTGTCCAAATTATGTAGACTTTGGGCCCCAATTGGTCCCGTTGTGCTCCCGACGGGACCAAGAGTTTATCGTGGGTTCCGAACCGCGGTCCTCGATCAATCTTTAACCCTGGCCGTATCACGCCCAAGGGCTTCTACCTCTCGGATTTTGGCACTAGCCTGAGTTGTCTGTACAACTCCGTTCCACGCCTCACCTCAGGCTTTTCCACCCTTACCCGCGGCACAACCTTAGTCACCACTGATCTACCGACTAGCAAGTGTGTAACTGCATCCTTTAATTCCACAGGATATCTGATTCCACCGGCTTAGTTACCGGCGTGAATGGGGAAACTGGTGCAGATACATTTTACACTTCCCTGTGGCTCCGCTAAATATCAGAGCACCAATCACAAAGCATGATGCCCGGGTCGAGAATCGAACTCGGTCAAGCCCGGCGCCGCAGCGTGTCACCACGATGGACAGAGGCCACCACGCCGCGCCGGTAAGTTAGGTCTCACGAAGCAGTTTGTAAAAGCTCTAAATAATATAAATGGTTCCTGTTTCCAATATTTGTGTACGAAATTTTGATTTTTATTTATTGGAACCCAAAGAAGGGAGTTGATGAAAGGCGACAATTTTCTTAATACTATGGAATCCATTGAACGCGATGCTTGGATTGATTTTAAAAATGTTGTGCAAAATTTTTTTGAGAAACATAAAATTTGCAGAATACAAGAACATCTTGGGCGAAATGCTTACAATCTTTCAAAAGCTGTGCTTCAATATGAGTATTAAATTACACTTTCTGCATAGTTGTTTGGAGAAATTTCCGGAAATTCTTGATGAGGTTAGTGAAGAACAGGGAGAACTCTTTCATCAAGATATTAATGAAATGGAAAATCGATATCAGGGGCGTTGGGTTAGTATGAGTATAATGACGGATTACTGTTGGTTACTAAAGAGGAATAGCTCCCTGGCCACTGCGCATAAAAGGAAGTCACACAGACAAGCATTTTTAGCAAAAAAGAGGCAAAAGCCTTAATGGGTAAGCCAGGCAAATTAACAAATTCTTACTTTTATAATAACTGAAACTGCTTTTCGTGTTGCTTCACATCTAGAAAAATATTAAGAAAAACCAGGAGAAGAACCTTCTTTATATTTAATGAAGATGAAAAAAATCATAAACATACTCATTTAAAAATATTTACGGAGCAATCTCTGTCCAAATATACGATTTTAATTTAAAAATCAAAAGTTGATTCCAAATATTTCTGGAAAACCCAAAGTGCTAAAACAAAAACTAAAATTATATTTGTAACCATATGTCATTATGATAGATAATCTCTCAAAAAATAAAAAAGCAGCATTTTTTTGCATATTATTCAATACTATGGCATACTAAGAAAATTTAGTATTTAAGAATGAAAATGATGTTTTAATATACGTTTTTTATTTGTGCACAAAAATCTCCTTGAACACAATAATAATTTATATAAGAACTTCCCTATTTAAAAAAGGAGTATTCTCAAAGTTACGAAACGTTTCTTCCCAGACATTTTATTTTTATTTCGAAAAAACGGCTGGAGCCGAACAATGCATTTAGATCGACTTGATCTTTCCTGGTCCTCGCCCGAGGCCTACACTCTCTCGGGTTGGACCGGTTATCGTCGGCACCGTAGACCTCCAGGCTAATGTGGTATCATAGGCTGTAATTAGCCGACTCAGACTACAAGATAATGTACTCCGGCAGCGTAAATCTTTCACCCCGTCTCCTCTTTTCGGGATGTCGCTGCTCCGCGCTCTGAGATCGAGATGGAAATCGCGAGCCTTAGGGCTCCAAAAAGCGATAGGGAGTACTATGCGGTCCATCGACCGGAAACCATTAATTGTTTTCATTACTGATATATGATAGCTTTGCGTATTCACGTGTGTTAATCGCCTACATTTAAGTGTTGTACCTAGTTAAAACATGTGAAATATTGTGGGTGTAATGTACTCTTAAGCCTACTAAGTATGTTCCGTTGGTCATTTGCAATTACAAACGGCATCGCAAGAAGAACCTATATGCGTGATTTTTATTCTTAGAAACATTGCAGGAATGTCCAAAGTGTCACGTTAGATTTTCCCATATGTGCCTTACCCCTAAGTTTTCCTCCAGGAAGGAGATTTATCTGCATTGTTGTGTGCAATCCTGGTAAATGATCTGGTCCAAATAAACCTGCTATAGGTTTCCTATGCCTGGAATATTCAGAAGATATAGTGATGATATTGGTGCAAGAAAACTTTACCAGCACACTCTCCGAGAGAAGTCAATTAGCCCTCAACATAGTGGTCAACCGTTCTCAGTCAATCCACAGAAGACAATAGTATTTCTCTTCACATGAAAGAGAGCCTTGAGAGGACTTAAATCAATTCTCAACAGAAATAATCCCTTTTCTATACAGGTGAAATATTTAGGAATATTTTTTTATTAAAAGTTGACATGGGATTCACACATTCAAAGGTGCAGAAGAATGTGTGGTAAAAACTGGGGTCTAGGGAATTCATTAAGAGTTCCTTAGCAAAGTTCACAGCTAGTTGCTGTCAGAATGGTGATAGGTTTATTGATCGGAAAAGACACTTAAGCCTGATGGGCCTGGTTGATAAAACCCTATGCAGGCTCTTCCAAGAAGAAGAAGAAACTGCAACCCAGGTTCTATGCAACTTTGATAGTAATGTAAAGGACGCGTAACAAGCAAATGGGCAAACACAGGTGAAATACCTATGAATAATTTTTGATCAAAAGTTGAAATGGGATTCTCTCTCTCTCTCTCTCTGTAGCTCTTACAAACCAGGGTGGGTCTTGGCTGACTCAACGATACTCTTCCATTGGACTCCATCATTAGCTCTTCTGCTTCCGTGATATTCAGGGTTCTAAGATCTGATGCTATGTTGTCTCTCCACCGTAGACGTGGTCTTCCTAATGGTCTTCTACGGGTCGGGGCCTGATCCCATACTAATTTAACAACTCTTCCACATTTCTGTCTTTTGACAACCCCGGCGCATCTCAGTCTTTCCGCTTTAATTATTCTTTTTACAGTATCCGGTTGGTCTTATAGTTCTTCTATTTCCCCTTTCATCCCTTGTAGATCCGTATATACTCCGTAGGATTTTTCCCTCTGCAATTCTCAGTCTGTTCTCGTAATCGGTCTTACAATGGAGTGGTATATTCTTATTTTTGTCGTCCGAGATACATTTTTGGATTTAATTTTTTTCTGTAATGCAAAACAGAAGCTATTGGCACTTTGTATTCTGGTGGTAATTTCCTTGGCCATGTTATTGTCTGACGTGATAGTGGCACCCAGATATTTAAATTCATGGACTCTTTCGAAATTGTATTTGTCCATCGTCACATTTTGCCCTATCTGATCCCTATGCTCTGTTCTTGATGTAGTGATGTACTTGGTTTTATTCTCATTTATTTTTAGACCTACATTTTCAGCTGCCGATTCTATTTTTAGAAATTCATCTTTAATGTGCACAGTTCTGTCTCCAACCATGCCTATGCCATCCGCAAAGGCCAATATAAGACGGGGGCACATGTTTCCGAATAAAAGAGTCTCTGTTTTTGCCTCTCTCACTACCTTCTCCAAGGCTATATTAAACAGGAGTGTGGAGATGGCATCTCCCTGTTTTAGGCCAATATTTATAGTAAGAAAGGTTGAAAGTTCCCCCTCGATCCGTACTTCACTTGCGGAGCCCTCCATGTTATCTTTGCTAAACTGACAAGTTTATTCGGGATTCCTAGCTCTACCATAGCATTACACAGCTCCACCCACAAGACGTTGTCATACGCTTGTTTAAAGTCGATAAAGGGTTGATGTAGGACTTTATTGTATTCTCAGCACTTCTCCATTAATTGACGGATTCTGAAGATCTGATCCTCGGTTGATCGCTTTTTTCTGAACCCACATTGGTAGTCACCCAGCTGGTGCTCTACGTAGGGATTTAATCTTGCGAGTAGTACTAGAGGCCATACCTTATATCCAGTATTTAACAATGATCTTCCCCGATACTTGGGGCATTGTAGTTTGTCGCCCTTTTTGGGTAGGGTCACGATGACACTGTGTTTCTAACTACATGGTATTTTCTCTTCCTTCCAAACCTGGAGTATGAGGGTATGAAAGTGTTTGAGAAATGTTTCTCCTCCATATTTGAGGCACTCTGCTGATATTGTGTCATTATCCGGTGCTTTGTTATTTTTCAGCCTGCTGATTGTCTCCGTTACCTCCTCAAGAGGTAGCTCTTCGACCGGTGAATCTGCGGTATAGTAGGTGACCGTATCTCTCTCTTGGTCCTGCTGTGCGTTTACTAATTGGTCGAAGTAACTTCTTCATCACCTCGCTATTATTTGTCACTAGTCTTCCGTTATTTGCTTTAAGAAACATGTCAGTTCTCGGTCTAACGCCTCCTTTAATGCTTCTCAGTTCTTGAAAAAAAATCCTAATTTGGTTACTTGTTCGACTTGCTTCCAGGTCTTCTAACTTTTTTGTTCGTGTGCTCTTTTCTTTACTCTAACTGTTCTCCGTGCTGTTGCTCGTATTTGTCTGTACTTCTCCCAATTGTGCTCATTTGGGGTTTTGCAGCATCTCCAGTCTGGCCATGTTTCTTGCCCTTATCTTCTCTTCACACTCCTTGTCGAACCAAGAGTCCTTTCAGCCCTTTTACTTCTCACTATCGTTTGCGTATTTACAATTACTGACCTCTTAATTTTCTCTCATGTTTTCTTGACATCCTCCTGTCTGGAAGTTCACTAAATGTGTGCTGTTAGATTCCTCTGGTATTCTCGTTTCTTGCTGTCATCTTTGAATGTTTCGGTATTCCATGTCGCCCTTTTTGGTAGGGGCACGATGACACTCTCTTTCTAACTACTTCGTATTTTCTATTCCCTTCAAATCTAGAGTATGAGGGTGTGAAAGTGTTTGAGAAATGTTTCTCCTCCATTTTTGAGACACTTTGCTGATATTGTGTCATTACCCGGTGCTTTGTTATTTTTTGCATTCGTTACCTCCTCCAGAGTTGGCTCTTCGACCAGTGGAACTGCAGTATAGTAGGTGACCGTATCTCTCTCTTGGTCCTGCTGTGCGTTTAGTAATCGGTCGAAGTAACTTCTCCATCACCTCGCTATTATTTATCACTAGTCTTCCGATATCTGTTTTAAGAAACATGTCAGTTTTCGGTTTGAAGCCACCTTTAATGCAGCCTCCTTTAATGCTTCTCACTTCTTGAAAAAAATGCTGATATTGTGTCATTGTGAACTGTGTTGTTATACTTTTGGCTAGATATTCTTGCTCGTACTTTAGCTCTAACCAAAAAGTGGTCACTATCTGCATGCATACCTCTGAGGCTTCTTACGTCGATTATATTACTGCCGTATCTTGCATTTATTAAGACATGGTCAATTTGCTTCTATGTTACTCCATCGTTAGATATCAAGGATTGTTTATGAATTTTATTTTGCTCAAACGTTGTTGATTTGGTCAATAGGTTGTTGGATGCTGCAATATCTACAAGTCGGATTCCGTTATCGTTGCAGTACTCATGTAGGCTATGTTTGCCAATTAGTGGTCTAAAGGCCTCTTCTCTTCCTACTTTAGCGTTGAAGTCTCCCAGCATTATTACCATGTCTTGTTTGTGTATTCTGTATAAAGTTCTTTCCAATTCATCATAGAAGGCTTCATTACTTATGTCATCTTTTCTTCGTTTGGGGAGCGTATAGATAACATCGAATAGTTATACCACTTGCCTGCAAATCTGATTTAACAAATCCGCTCATTAACCGGTTTAAACTCGATAATAGATCCTACAGTTCCTCTTGTACGACAAAACCAGTTCCAAATTCGTGGTGTTTGTTTCTACTTTCGCTATAAAATACAGCAGATTTTCCGATACTCTGGTGCCCTGAGTCCGTCCACAGGATCTCCTGTATTGCCGTGATATCCATACCGATTTCCTCCAGCTGTTCTATTGCCTTTTGCGCCGGTCCTCGCCTGTACCAGCTCAGTACATTCAGGGTTCCAATACTCATGTCCTTTTCACACAGCCCTGGTCGTTGTCTTACGTCCGTCTGTCAAGTAGAAGAAGAGAAGCTGCATCCCACGTGCTATGCCTTCGTGTTGGTATTGTGAGGACGCGTACCAAACAAATAGGCGAAAACAATCCAGTAGTTAGATGCTGTACTGACGGGTCATTATCAAGGCCATGGAATATAATCAGAGATACAAAATTAGATGAGGTGCTCTAAAAGCAGAGATAGCCACGATATATCTTGCAGGCCGCAATGACGGCAGGCTAATCTGGAATATAATCTACTGTTTTAGGAAAAGTACATGATACTCTCATAAAAAGGGAATCTTTCTGCTCACTAAAGTATAATTACCGAGAGTTTCCTGAAGAAGTCCATAATAATATAATTTGATTACAGAAGTTTCAGGAAAGCGTTTGAGCTAACTGATACTTCACAAAAGTACTCACAGAAATATACAGCGAATATCATACTCTGAACAATTATGAACTCTATCGATATAAGATCTTCAAAGAACTGTGTATTAAATGATACCATCGTGCGACCAGATAAGCTTCACGAGAGAATATGAACCTATTTGACGTCTGCTGTCTGTTTTATGACGAATCATCAGCTTACTCTCAGTAGTCCATTTGACACTAAATTTAATGATAACACGTATTTCATAAGTTATGGGTTACGGACAATGCAATGCAAAGCAAAAATTGAGATGGTAAAAATTGCAGTCCTGTTTTTCCGTGCATAAAGCATCGGAGTAGTTGTGTTTCCGTATTAAAACAAATTTTAATAAAGTTCGAAAAATTAACTTGGGGAAGTGTAGCATTTGACATGCTTCTCCAAACTTTGCTTAGGTTTTTAGATTGTTTGTCGAATATTTCCCTTATCTATTCCACACCAGAAAATTTTCACCTTAACTACTTTCTTTTAACTCTCATGAAGAAATATTTAATTATTACAAAAACGCTTAAAAGGTGGTGATGGGGTTACTTGGCAAAAATTTGTAAGTGAGCACTGTATCACGAGTAAATCAAGTCAACAAGTTGCTTGTTCTTTCAGGATTAACCCAGGATTTCACCATATTTTTTGTTTAGATTAATTTAATCAGAAAAAAAATGGACAGGGTGAGAGGGGTTTTACATTAATTTTATTCTGAGAAAGATTTGCTTACCTTGTGTAAAATAATGGCTGAGGTGCGAGAAGAGGATGACATTCCTCCTATGAGTAAAGCGACACTGTGAAGGGTTCGAAAAAATCAAAATCCGTTACGGCAAAATAAATTTTGGTGGGAAAGGACGAAATTACTTGTCTGTGAAGACGATATTTAAGAACATTAAGATAATATGGGAGAGACAATGTAAATAGGTATTATTTAGGCGAAACTTGAGTAAACAAGAGATGCAAGGTTGGGAAAATATGGCAGGATAAATATGCAATAACTTTGTGCCAATATTTCATGGAAGAATGGTCTACTGGATTTGAAGCACCTTCTGGTAAAGGAAGCTGATTAATAAACACACATGTTCATAGTAAAAACGGCTTTATGGGAGCGGTTTACTAGGATTTCGCTCAAAGATAACTGGTCATGTACACAGATGTTTTCGAGGAACACTTTTAGCAGATGCTGTACCATATTCCTTCTCAGAATCAACGCTAACTACTACTCCAGGAAACTTAAAAAGGAAAACCAGGTGAGGGAGATATGATTAAAAAGGAGTTACCTGAAATCACTAATTTAAATAAGCCTCCTTGCACAAAATAGAATGACCAATGAAATTGTTCTATACTGAAATATTAGAGTACTTCGCTTTCGAAATTAAGAGAATCGATTTTTCATTATTCATTTATCCATAATAAACACTTGTTAAAAGAATGTGCCTATACACATGTCACTAACAAATCGATTCCTTTAAAAATTAAAAAATAATCCGTTGTATGTTGTATGTAAACTGATTTGCACTTAAACCATATCTTTTTTGGTAATGTCTGCATTTTTAAAACGAGTTATAAAAACACAGTTTTATTAAATACTTTAGTTATTTAAACAGTAATTGGTTTGTAATTAACCAACATTCCAGGTTTCAAGGAGATTCCCGAAGATCCTAACATAGTAGGCCTTAGATGAGATCGCTACCAACCGCCTGCGTTTCAGAAGCCAGGGGGAAATTATTAAATTATATTATAAAAAAAGATTTGCCGAAATGCTTCGTTGCTCAACCCCCATTTTATTTATCTAGGCTCATTCAGGGCCTAATTTGTCTCTGGTTTCTTCGGGTAAAACGACCTCTTTATTATTCTTTTATTGGCTAAGATTACGAAGCCATTTAATTGCTTGTGTATTATAGACTGTTTTTATTACGTAACAACCGGAAAGTATTGTTTTTTTTTTTGGAAGAGTATATTAGATTTGAAGTCGCAGCGAAGCGAGTACTAAAACTATGCAAGTCAACAAAAACAACCACCTTTTAGAAGAACTCACATTATCCTTTGTTTTAACGTTATAAAAATAGTTTGCACACCAGCAAAATACATTTTGTCTCTTACATGAGAAAAAAACATCTAACACTTTCCTAAAAAGAGCTAAAACAATTGTTCTACTAAAACCGGGTAAACTAAGTGACCATGCAGATAGCTGCCACCCTATCGCATTATTGAGCGTTCGTCTTACTGATACTGTCCCCCATAATAACCTGCAATGATCGTCAAGCATGCCATCTATAAGAGAGACCATAGTCCTACAAGGAACAGCACGAGAAAGTTTACTGAGCAGGCCATGCTTCCAGATGATGTTATACACGGCTGTAAGGTCCACAAACGCACCGAGGTTTTAAGACATCGTTGAAAATCGGTCTCGATGAATGAGGTGAGGGCTAACACTTGGTCAGTATAGCTGCGCCTAGATCTAAACCCAGCACCTGCTCAATCTAGGCGCAGCTGTACTAACCAAGTGTTAGCCCTCACCTCATTCATCGAGACCGGCTTTCAACGATGTCTTAAAACCTCGGTGCGTTTGTGGACCTTACAGCCGTGTATAACATCATATGGAGGCATGGCCTGCTTAGTAAACTTTCTCGTGCTGTTCTTTGTAGGACTATGGTGTCTCTTATAGGTGGCATGCTTGGCGATCATTGCAGGTTATTATGGGGGACAGTATCAGCTGAACGATGGCTTACCACAGGAATCAGAGCTAGCCCCATCATTATTTAACCTTTACATTGCTGACATCTCGGAAACATCTTCGCGTAATTTTGGGCAAGCATATGACCTACCTATAGCAACTAGACACACATCCTTTGAAACTACTGAGGCAACTCTCACATACGATCTAGTAGTGCTGGGACTATATTTTGATAAATGGAGGCTCCGCCCCGGCATGAGCGAAACAGGAGTCACATGATTCGATCTTAATAACAATGGCATATAGAAATTTAGAAGTATATTTCAATAATAACTTGCTACGCCACAATAGCCACCCCAAATATCTGGGAGTTACACTGGATAGGACATTCTCATTTAAGCATCATCTGACGATGACTGCCGGGAAGATTAGGTCGAGGAATATCATCATCCAAAAACTTTATGGGTCAGCATGGGGTGCTGATGTAACAACTCTTCGATGCTCCTCCATGGACCTGGTTTACTCTGTTGCGGAATATTGCGCTCCTGTATGGATGGACAGCCCTCACATAGGAAAAATAGATACATAGCTCAGCAGAACAATGCGTATGACCTCTGGCACCATTAGCCCAACACCTACATATTGGCTCCCAATATTAAGCCATATACCTCCACCCAATATGCGCAGATCTTGTGGAATGAGTGCAACAAAATAGCTAATAAGCCTGAGCTTCCCATACATACAGACATACGAGACTTGCATATCCAGCGACTAAAATCTAGACGCCCTCCTATTATTACAACAGAGAATTTGTCTCGGATCCACTTCCAGATAGGGAATTGCTAGCGGGAAGAAATAACCCACAAGAAGCCACCGGAACTCCACTTACGAGAGATGACAAACGAAAACCCTCCTAGCACTGATCTTCCCCGTAAAGCTTGGTCTACACTCAATAGGATTAGGACGGGATATGGCGTCTGCGCTGACTCATTGTGGTGCTGGTAACCAGACTATCCACCATGTTGTGAGCGAATGCCCTCTACGTCCTCATCCAGGTAGCATAGCGGAGTTTCAAATGGCCTTGTTTTACTATGTCTAATTTTGTCTTTTTTATAATTTTTTTTCTGATGTATGCTATGTTTTGCATGTGTTTGTAAGTGCCATACGGTAAATAAATATATACATCCAAAAGTTTTTTAAGCAAATTATCATGATCTATAGTATCAAATGCCTTACACAAATCTAGAGATAATAGAGCTCATGTTTGACTTTGATCAATATTTAACTGAATGTTTGTAATAACATCAGTTGCTGCTACTATATTTGCGAAACCCATGTTTTTCTCTAAAATATTCGAAATTTTATTACTATTTTTTAAATTGGAAAAATGATGACTGCTCTCATTTCCTTTGGAAGAAAAGATGATTTAAAATACAATTGCACTAGATAATTTATAATAGGAATTAATCCGAAATTAACGATTTTAATGATATTAACTTAAATGCTATCGTAACCGCTGGCTGGAATATAAATTTTCAAAAATATCTTCAATGCCTTGATGCCGTACATCATATTCTTCGAAGAACATGAAATATAGATTTAAACCTTGGCCTTGCCTTTCTATAAATGAAACCTTGTCATCTAACATTTGGCCTATATTAGTTAAGTGGCCATTTATTTGTTTATATGTAATTTCTTACCTCTAATTTTGATATCGTTGTTCAAGATATATTATTCTGCTTGTTTTGACTGTTAGTATTAGATTTCTATTTCTCCATATCACTCTTTCCAATTTTTTATTTACAAAACTTTTTCTTTGTCAATCCAACTCTTTTTTAATTAGTTGTTATAGCTGTCGTAAATACTTTATATTCTTCATATTACAAGCCTTCTAGAGTGGCATTAATGGCCACCTATATGCATATGGAATGTTTCCTGAACAAACTCAATTGCCATGCCTATGTAAGCAGGTGCAGGTTCCTGGACTATATATCACTATAAGAGATTCTAAACTTAATTATGAATTATGAATAAACTTCATAAATCTGCCACTTTTGATGAACGCTACTGTGCCTTTTAATCAGCCAAATGTATAATATAATAATCTCCACAATATTAGGCGGCTCTAAACGGACTCCCAGACAATTTAATCATAAACAAAACGTTAGTCTCATATATTACGAAAGCCGTTATCGATGATAGTAGGCATGATAACCGGAAGAACATTATTAGAAGAAGTTGTATAGATGTCACAAGAGTCCCGCGATGCACAAACAACAAACAAAACGAGCGGGGTATCCTGATTTACGAGGGCAATTCTTCTTTATTTCTCTCTTGGCTCATGGATTCTCCTTGCCAATCTACTTATTTATCGACCTCGAATCATTCGATCCTGATAGCCCGGTTCCGTTATCTTATTGTTAATAAAAATAAAGTTTAGGTTTACGATCTAGATTACCGCTATTACGACGAAATACTGGGTGGATAATTATTGGGCCATTTCTGGATTATTAGCTTTTAAGGATATACAAAAGCGATATAAGGCTTTGATAGATATAGAAAAGTTGTTTCTTTATTTCTCGCGATATGCATATATAGGTTTTCTTCATATATTTTTTACCCTTATAGTTTTTATTTCAGCCGCTAGAAAATATTTATGACACTAAAGCATTGCCACATAATGGGTTTTTAGAAAGCGTAAATGACGTGGGACTGTGGAAGATGGCATACATATTTAGTTTTGTAGCTTAGAACATGAATAAATTAATTTTATTGCAGTTGGCTGTACGTTTCAATCCACTATAAGTGTGGTTGCAGAGGTGTCAAAACATAAAAAAGGAAATAGTACAAGATAGCTAAAGAGTTTATCAGGAAGGCCAATTATGCTGTCTCAATTTGGCTTTAGTCAATTTAGTTCCCACTTTATGAGAGAGAAATAAATAAAGAAAAAAGTACAAATAACCGCTAATCTATTACGCTAGAAACTGATAAAACACTCAGAAGAGAGTACATTAATTTGAAACTAATTAATATATTCCTTCACCAATTTGAGCAGAACTTCTGTTCAAAATGTGTTAGCAAATAACATACGAAGTTAAAACATAATTAGTAATGGATTACGAGTTAGAATGGTAATTATATAGAAATTAGGTAATGAATGAAAGTTGTTTTAATTTGTCTAAAAACACATGTGATATTGTCACGAGTAGCTTCGGGAGTAGCGTGATTTCTTTAAAGAATAACTTCTCAGAGAAGAGCCGCGTCGCGATTAGTACAATGACGGGGTCTCAATGCTTCCCTTTAATCTATCACTGGATGTCCTACTCGCGAGGACACGCCTTGTTTAGCATGCCGGGAGGTAACTGAGGTAGACCGGTACCGCGTTACGTGGGGTAAGAAGAGATGATAACGTAAGCACGTTTAGTTTATAACAATAACAATGTATTAACGATAAAACTTTAACAATAATTATTGGTCAGAAAAAATGAGATTCTATTATACCCGAATACTACGGTGCGCATGTTTTCTCGATTTAACGTACTGTTTATAGGTCTTTGTTTACTGTCTTATAATTTATGGTTTTTCTTAAGAGTTGGGTTTTATTTAAGAGCACTAAGAGATGTCACTAAACTTTTTAACTGACTATTTAGACACTTGTCTTTCTCAACACTCTGACAAACTTCTTGTCAGGACTTCACTATGGAGGTTGTGAAACCCCTGATCCTAGCAGTCGTCAAATGACTAACCGGTACCAGGTTTGGAAGGAAAGGACTAGAACCTAAAGCAGTCGTATGGGTAACTTTAGGAGCGGATAGAACCCAGAAGGCAGTCGTCAAGTGGCTAACCTTGGGAGCTGGAGGTGAGACCAAAGTCTGCCGAACTGAGGGTTCGGTAGCGTATTTATATAAAACAAAGTGATGATCATTGCATGCATAAGGTTCAAAGTCGCTTCCGTTGATTGCTCGCGTTGTTTATAGTTTGCCTTTAATGTTTATATAACAATCTCCAAGTTCAAGTACAAACTTGCGACAGTGTGATATTTGTTTAGTAGCTTATGCATTTTAGTAGATTACAATATAAAGCTACGAAAGATAGTACTTAGTACAAATTCCTAAGGCTTATATTAATCTTATGATCTAGGATCGACGCTATCTTGAGAAGGCCGCATTCTTCAGATATTGAAGGCAAAAACAAATACGTGCAGGTTTAAGAAAAATTAATTTAGATCTAACAAAATCACATAATTATCTTTTTTAGTAAAATGCTATACCACTCAACGAGCGGTGCGTGTGCGGAGAAGACGGCAGATGTTGGACTTAAAACGCTCTAGGTTGTAGTTTTCAGGCAAAACGTTACTTGGAATTCCATTTCAGAGCGAGGCATTCCTCCAGATAAAGGAGTCCCGTAACATTGAACGTACCTGAATCATATGTTGATGAGCAACTTGTGTCTGACGGGTATTTCTGTTTGGCACAACTCTGGGCAGAATCATAAGTGCTTGCTCGTTGGAACATCTTCCTTAGAAGTATCAATAGTAAAGAGACAGGTCCGCCACTTTTCTTGGATGCTCAAGGCTATCAAGACCTTTAGTCAACTCTGGGTCATCCACAAGACGGACTGCTCTCCTCTGCATGGAGTCCAATATATTGAGCAAATATTTGGATGCAGAGCTCCAAGTGCTAGTTTAGTGATCCCAACAAAGTTGAAAAACCTAAAAGAACTGGTCGACGTTTCGAGGAACAAAATTGCCCCCATTGCCAAAAACGAAAATTCCAAAATGAGAATGTTTAGTAAGTGAAATCAAACAATAAAAAGCTCGTGTACTTTCTCAAGTTATGAATTGACTTTGGCAAGATGGAAAAAGCGTACAAGTGAAATGTAAAGGCAAACATTTGTAAGATAAGCATGAATCCTCCACAACAATATAGAACATATTATCTACAAAATCACATACATACAAACAACAGGTAGCGATACTGAAGGTAGCGATAGAAGATCTACATTTATCGAACCTTTCAATTATTAACTTTTACAAATTGCTCTCCTAACCAGAACCTAAGTATACCCTGTAAGCAAAGAAGGTTGGTTTTATTAACAAGACTGCGTAAAAAACAGGTGATAATAACAGTAAGGATAACTCTTCAAACCCAAAAGGCAAAATAAACACCAAGGCTACAAGATGACATTAGTATATGCAAAAGGTACTAGACGATATTTTAGACAATGATTGTCCGTCTAATGCACCAAATATCAATATACCTAAGACGATCCACGAGATATGATAAGATAACAATACTACGATAGGTTAAAAAGTCCACGGGAAAAATAGCCGAAATGTAACGCGTGAATTAAAAGCTCAATCAATCTTTTCCGCACTCAGTATTATATTTATTAATTAAAAAGATGTCTAAAATACAAAAAAAAGAGAAAAACGGTACCTTCTCAATACACCTATCTCTGTCTGTCATCGCCGGAAACAAAATGCTCTAGAAATTCCTACCTGTTTGAATTCCTATAATAAAAAGAAGTTTCTCAAAAGGATGCATTCACGCACAAATCCCAGAGTTTCATTATCCGCCACAAAGGAGCGTTTATCCGATTCAAATCGTGCAAAGTTGCATATTGAAATTAATTAACATATAAAATATTTTTTTCTACTGCTGTGTTTGTATAAAAATAATCATTATATTAATTTATATTTTAAAATAACTATATACTCATCAAATAAGATATTTAAAATAAAACAAATTTCAAACAAAACTGATGGGCACTTCCATCTATTATTTTGTATATAATGAAAAACATCAGCGCGACTGAAATTCGCTAAAATAACGAGATGTTGAGCTATTATAGTTTCCTTCTCTCTATATCTCTGTAGCCATAAGTTTTCGATATTGGCTGATGCCGCGCCGGCGCCGGTTCGATTCGAATAGCAAGTTGAAACTAGATATAAGGTAAAAGTTATTAATTCAAGTATGAATATACCTAAATCATGTTTTGGAATTGTTTAAATTACCGTAGTAAAATATTTATTAATTTACTTAATAAAATGATTTACTATTATTATTGTGTATTTCTTTTATTCCTTTTATGTTTTGATGTTCATCATAGCTTTCTTTAGAACAGCAATAAGGGCACCATGATGGTGTACAGCCTTCGTCGGTAGGGTAAGGAGTCAAAAGAAAAATACTATTGTTTTATTTAAGTGCGATACTTAAAATACATTAGTTTCAGTTTAACCTCTCTTCTAGATATATTATCTATGGCTATGGAGGGTTCATCTTTTAGTATAACTTTTTTTCTATAACTCTACCTCAGTCTTGGATAGAAGATGATGCCTAAAAAGACTTGATGTTGTCATGAGCGAAAAATCTAAAAAGGAATTGTAAAACAGTAAAAAGTTCGTGAAATTTGACTAGTTGTGAATTGGTCTTTGATAATAGAAATGCAATGTAAATATTATAAAAGGTCTGATAAAGCAAAGATCTGCGGAGACATGAAACGATAGAAAGGTATCTAGGATGATGACGATACAAAGTACAATGGATACGGTACGACTACAGTAATTGACCTGAGGAGGCTTCTTGCACGGATGATACATAATTCCCGTAATACGCGTGCGCGAATACGTCACTGCCTTCAGGTCGTACTTCGCTACTACGATTTTACGCCTTCGTAATGGCGGTAGGCAAGGTAAGGAACAGAGGTAGGTAGTTTTTTTGTGAATGAGAGAGAGAACGAGAAAGTAAAGACGAGACCTAGAACCAGTCTCGGAAAGATAAAGAGAGGAAATAGTAGAGCTGGTCGAAACGAATCAGCTCTGGAAGTAGAGAGTTAGACAGAAGGATTGACCGGAACAGACCTAGCGCCAATCCTTGAAGTAAGAGAGGGATAGAGAGTACAGGTGAGACTGGTCGGAATGGACCTAGCATCAATCTCGGAAGGTGAGAGAAAGTAGGGTTGACCGAAGCGTATCTAGCTACCAGTACTACCCAGAAGTAAAAGAGAAAGAGAGATAGAGTAGAGATGAGGCTGGTCGGAAGGGACATAGCATCAGCCTCGGAAAGAGAGTGTAGTGTGGGTGTGTGTGAGAGAGATAGTGTTACCTACATAACTATGCAGTAGCAGCGGCTTACATTGGGGGTGTATAGGTGGGGTTTAGCTGCTAGTGTTTTGTTAACTCGCGCGTGATGGGTATCGCGTCACGGCCCGTTCTTAGTTGGTGACCTAACGCACGCGATTCATGGGAAGTGATGCGGCGTTCTAACGGTAGCGCGCGGGAAATGCAAAAACCATTTTCCCGGCTTTTTGCGACGGAATACTTTATAAAACCGGAATCAATGGGTTTAAGTTTGAATTTATAGAAAAAAATGATGTCGATAGCCCGTGTTCTTCTCTTATCAAGAAGTAAATCTTTAGTAAAATATCCTATGCCGATACACGATTTTCCTTATTCATTTATTGCATCAGCGATGCAAAATAATTGCTATAAAATACATATAGCTCTTCACCTGTTTAGCATAGTACTCTCATGATTAGGACGTTTTTACTATTCAGAAATGGAAATGGAATTTAGAGCTCAGGTCAGAAAACGGTTTATAGAACAATCATTGTATAATATTTACTAAACTGAAAAAAAGAAAACTTTGCCCCAAAGAGATTTCTCATTCCCATAAAGAAACGGGGACTTTAAATAGGGCAAAATGAATGAAGTGTTTAAAGGAACGCTACCATTACTTTGGGATCATTTCATGATTTTCTTTGTAACAAAAAGACATGGATTTAAAAGAAGCCATCTATGGTTTAATCTTTAAAGCCACGTTTTTATCACTAAATCAATAATGGCTCGGATCAAAAGATTAAAAAATTTGAGCCAATAGAATGAAGGTTTACAATAAAATCATAAGTTTTTGGTGCAATAGCTTACGAATTCAATCTAAAAATCACATTCTTGTATTAGAAGTTTCTTAGAATTTAAGTTAAACAATTTGGGTATTTGTGACAAAGTCAAGGTTTATTACTTCAAATCCATTGAAAAATCCAGTTGAAAATTATTCTCAGTGTGGGACTTGGGCTTGATGCGATTGGGCTCCATCACTATCGTCATCTATGCTATTCAGTATTGGATCAAGATTTACATTTTTACGAAGTTTGCGGAGCCTATAATAATACCAATAAAATTAAGTCAAGAGAAAACTATTAAAAAAAAATTTAGTCCGAAATTCTAAATATAGAAAATAAATACCTATTATATCCTGTGTTAAAATACTGAAACATTCTGACAAAGCGCTCTTTTCCGGGAAAATTGTGGCGTTCAGATGGAAGTAACGCCATAACTATATAAGTAACAAAATGTCAAATAACAGCACTTGGCCGAGTACGGTACAACGGTCGATGCGTCTAAGGACCGATGGTTCAACTGCGAATGCGTCTGTCTGCGCAAGAGCATAAAAAATTCGCGGTAACCTATTATCAGATGGCTTTAGGAGGAAAACATACCCTTTCAAGACAAAGTAGTGAAACATGATTGTTTGTTGGTAATAATTGATTTTAGATTAAAATAACATTTAACCAAAAGAATTGAGACTTAACATTAAACGCATTATTTTTCTTAGATCAAAGATTTGAAATAAATTAAATGTCTTTACACTCAAAGAATAGGTCTCAAATGAATGAATTTCTTTGAATGAAAGAATCATTTTTATCAGTGTATACAAGGTGAAGTGCTTCATATTCCAACTAGGAACGATGATGATTAGATAGGCATTTGCTCGATTAAACCACTGCAGTAAATTATTATGCGCCCTTGTTTTATTATGAATTATCACAGCGCATCAAATTGACGAATTCTTATTTACTTAAAAAACTGCAAAATACTGTCTTGGTAAAAATATGTTCTACATCTGTAGAGAATCCACTGCACATAAGTTTAATGATTTGTGACATTAGTATATTAGTAATTCTAGTAGAGTAAGGAGGTTGCCTCCCTGATGCACATGCCTGTTTCCAATTGATGCTATAGATTAGCGTACATTGTCTAAAATTTTAACTGGTTTGGCCAATTCTATAAAATGTACATTTTGATGCTTGATATTAGTCTATCATACTCTCTCTGTTAGTCTTTCTAGTTATTTTCTTAAACCTGACTTTCATTTCAGTTCATTATCTCATACAAGGCATTTTACGTGACTGTGTTCTTATTTCTTAATCTATTACTCGAGTCGTGCAGTCCCCCGCCCCCTCACGAGATGCGCCTCGAAATAATTTGCTCAAGAGAAATTCTATATGCCCAACTTATAAACTTCCAGCGCCGACGAAAAGTTTGTCATGTTTGATGTAAAAGGAGTTGACATTAAAATTGAAATCCCTGCGCTAGAAGATTTTAACATGATCAAAGATCATTATAATTTAATTCAAATAGGTATGCACGATATTGCGAGACGAGGAGATAGCGCTAGGCGTTTTATTTACACGGAGAACGCCATGCATATTTTGACGATTAGTAAAGACGCTTCTTTTTTTGAAATTGAAATAGAAGGCAACATATGAACTATTATTTTTTGATGCAAAACAAATAAAATATACGGCTACTTTTACGTAGAAGTAGGTATTGTTTACTGATAATTGTTACTGTAAAATAATGCTTTGTTAATTAGGGAAGCTGAAAGTATTTGCAATGAATTTAATCAACTATTTGACCTAGAATCGAACCTTTTAACAGAATTAAAGATATTTTAGAATCTGTACATCCTCAGATAAGTGGATCCGATATTGCCGATAATGAGACAATTCTAAACTGGATTACTCCTTTAACGTCTAAAATAATATCTATATTAATTTAGAATATAACATAGGGAATATATTTGGACGAGATTACTTATTCGAAAGAAACATATTTATGAATTTTAAGCGAAAGGATGTGCAAACCCGCCTAAAGCCATCTGTCAAATATCTTAAAACCTACTCAGACTCCAAATTAATACAAATTAATTGGCTCAAGTAAATCAAGCACTAGATTGAAGAAAATGGAATTTCTCATTAGCCTTGAAAACTAGAAAACAAATTGAACAACAAAATAAAAAGGTAATTGATTAACCATTGCACAGTGGATGAACGAATTTAAATAGCGGTAGGAGACCCCCTGCACGTAGTCCACTACTCTAGGCCCATTATGATTCTGCGCCCACTCACATTGCCAATACAGCCCGGCAACCTGGCCTCACTTCCCAGCTGGATCTTTCTTCTGTCCTTCAGCATGCAGCTTCTGACAGGAACCTTTCTCATCCTAGCTAACTCTAGACAGTCGACAAGAACATGAGTGGGTGATTCCTCGCCCTCCAAGCACCACCTGAATTCCGCATTATCTACGATTTGTAGTACGTAAAATGCTAATTCAAGCGCTAGTGCCATGTGAGGAGCCCTATCACAAGCATTATGTTTCTCCTCTTTAGAGCTAGAAAGACCCTCAACATGCTGGGTGCTGGTTCACCCAAGAGTAGTCCGCCATAGATCCTAGGCATGCACATTCATTGCGTTTCTTAGGATGACGGCGGTTATAGGAAGCAACTAATTTAGCCTCAGGTCCGATTCGACGTATTCCGGAACTCTATCGTAGCCAACGATCGGTCTTCTGGTTTCCCGGGAGATATAAGTGTTCCGAAACTCAAACAATACTGACTCTATATGTCCGACCTTGGTCCCCCAAGACGCCCTATACTCAGAATTAATTAAACTCAAGAGCTGCTGTCCGAGCATATATCCGCATATACGTGGACCCGCAATTGAGGATCGCATATAGGTGGGCCTGGTAATGACAAGGGCAAAAGCCTGTCTAACCTCTATGGTTTCTCCATACACATCCGCGCTTGGACCACTATCCGTTTTGGAGCCATCCATGTACCAGAAGATCCGATTACCCGCACGTTGGCAGCGATCCACTTCCAATCACCTGTCTCTATTGGGTATGTGAAATATGAGGGGTTCACTTTATCTGAAGGTGAACAGCATGTTGTTCGTTTTAATTAAGAGTTCCGAACATTCATCAGCCGCCCTCCTTCAAGGTTCACCTTGACCAGCTCTCCCTCAGGGTATTTTGTCCCTTAGATGACCGAGACCTATCAATGCAGACCTCATAATGTTATACTGTTATACCTGAAGGGGCGGTAACGGTACAACTGTAATTTCCACACAAGATTACACACTATTAGAATAGCGATATTAACTTGCTAAAATCCTGCTAGAAAATGCCAAATCGAGCGAAAACGGAACCAGGAGAAAAAGGAAAATGGGTGGAGATAAAGGGTAAGAAAGCAAAAGAGCTACAAACCAAGCATATAAGAAAAATCAATTACTAACAGACACACAACGAAATCCTTTAACATATATCTTGAAAAATTCACACCAAATAGCGGTTCACCTTGACCAGCTCTCTGCAGATGAAAACCAGAAGTACAGAATGATGAATTGGTAATGCGTTCCCAAATCCCTAGGGGTTTCAGGAGAACCTCTGTGATGCAATCAAAAGTAGTATGATCATGGTCGTTTTGCAAATGCAAAAATGTAGTGAGTTTTAGGTTTCTCTAAACATATTTTACCGACCAAAAACTAGTGAAAATATGGTTGCCCAGGTTATCGCATTTACAAATTGCCCGAGCACCTATGTCAGAGTTATTATATTTCAGTGGTGGCTGCTATACGAAGGGAGTCGTAGCGTCTCAAGGCCTCACACAAGGCGCCAGATGTTTTATCTGGCCACCTATTAAAGTTCTATTTCAATTATATACTACTTTCGACTGCATCAGGGTTGGATCTCTTGTGTTAAGACCCCCAGGGAGTTAGCACCGGTTATAGCATCAACAATTTATTTATAGCTGTCCTTGATCGTAGCCTCAATGCTTTTTTATTGCTCGGTATTCCAAAAGCATCTAGTACCATTTTTGGACAATCTTTGTCGATGTTGGAATGGTCTATAAATAATTATTTAACTTTATTTTTGTTAATGTTTGAGAGCTGACTTAAATTTGAATATCCGTTCCGTAGGTCTTATCAGTGGAATATGCTAAGAATCAATTACCTCAATAGACGAAAATCTTCTCTAAAAAAATATATCAATTATCTTTGTAGTTGATAAAACATATTTACCGTTCTTTCAAAAGACAACTATGAGTTTAGTAGATTATCAAAAGTATAACTTAAATCTGTTTTCATTTGATGTCCCATGAAAAGGATTACAAGTTCTGGCTGTGATTTCAAATTTTTTGCTCCATGTGCTACTTCTTGCTGCTTCAATAGAAACCTGAGTTCACCCTAAATATGACGATCAACAGTTTGGAATTAGCTACCAGAAATTGTTTCTTTTGCATTAATAATCTTTGCTGGGAACTGCAATTATATTGACTCTGAAAAAGCATTTTATTCGGTTCACCACAGCGGGTTTAATAAGTTATTTCATGGTATGGGTTGTAGACATATAAATAAGCCTAATAACATGTAAATCTAGGATAACCTCTGAGACTGAGAATGAAAATAATAGATGCGGAACTAATAATAAGATTGAAAATACGAAATGGGCAGTAGCCCGTTGGTCAGAACTTAAAAGAAAAAGCTTCGGTTGCTTCCGGAAAATTCGCAATCAAAACTGTCTCGAGAATCAGAAAAAGCTGACTACGGTTTCCCAATAAGACCGTAATCGGTGAATAGAAGCCACACTTGCAGGGGAAATATTATTATTTTGCAAGATCTGCCAAAAGCATCAGCCCAGCGACCATCTTTGCTTTATACAATGTTAGGGGTGGAAATTATCCTATTTATAAAGGTCATTTTAGGAAGGAATATCGATTGGTCGTACCTGCCTAGGTTTCTGACAAGTAGTATTTTAATTGACATTTGTGGTTTTTTAGTTGAATGTCAGCAGATAGTTTCGACGTGTTTACAGATTTGTTTCTGGTATTTGATCCAGTAGAAGGAGAGAAAATAGAAGAAAACTGTTGTTGTTGATTTTGTAAGGCTTTTGTTTATTCATTAGCCAAAGAAAATTTCTTGGGTTGAGAGGTAGTCCTCGAACTGTATTTTATTTCGTAAATGAAGTAGACTAGAAATCGTTTGAGACTCTCGAGGGAAGGTCTGTTGCGTGTGAAGAAATTTCTAGCAACCGTCGTAATGACAATATAGGCCGTTGATCCTTTCAAGATACCCAGGAAGGTTTTGGAAAACCCCTAGTTATCGGTAAGCTCTTTTAAACGTAGAATTTCAAGTAGATTTTTGGGGCCGAGTTTTGGCATTTTTGTAAATTGCATGTTATGTTGTTGTTATGGATTAATTTACGCTTTTAGGGTATTTGGAGCTGTTTTTTAGTAGCTGAATTCAACAGCGGAATTCCGGTAGCGCATTGTTGCGGGGTTCTATGGCTGTTTCCCTGTAGGGTAGGAAGAGCTACTATTACCTGGAACCTGATTAATCTGGACTGCTTGACATACAGAGAAGGATGATGGCTAATTCTCGGATATAACTTACAGGAGTTCGTTCCTCAAGATAAGTCTAATTTTATACATACTATCACGTTTGAAAAGCACTATTCTGCCAGAAATATTTACTGCTTTGCAGAGAGAAATTTAAACAGAATTTAGTACCCAAACATTTGCCTAAAACGCTTTATTAATTTCTTTAGTAAGTAATAGCACACATCATAATCCACTAGAGTATATATATATTAAATACCTTTTGTGAAGTGTTACTACGCCGGCCTAGAAACATTATTTATTTCTTACGGGTGCTAGATTTATGAATAATCTCTAGTACATCTTATATCCGAGGAAGTTTATTCATTTTATTAACTTTTTTTCTTTAATTTGGTTTTGACAATAGATCATAACGTGGTAAGAATCATGATGGAAAAGAACTTCAAGTGTAGCAACAAATAGTTGTTCACCGATTCCACCGCCACATCTTACAAGAATCATTCAGGCACCCCCCAGATCGGTTTCTACCCTGTTAGGCGTCATCAGTCGGGTTTAGCCTGAATGACTCCTGCAAAATGGGCAACTTAAATCAGTGAATCCGTCGTCCAGTGGCTTTTCCGCAACACTGGCGCCATTTGCAGATTGCAGCTTGAACGGCAGATAGCAAGGCTGCCTAGGACATAGCGGCGTTCGCCAAAAAGTCAAGTAAAGTGGTAGAAATCGTGAAGGAAAAGAACTCCAAGTGTAACAACAAATAGTTGTTCATCGATTCCACCGCCACATCTTGCAAGAATCATTCTACCCTGTTAGGCGTCATCTGTCGGGTTTAGCCTGGATGGATAATCTCTAGTACATCTTATATCCGAGGAAGTTTATTCATTTTATTACCTTTTTTCTTTAATTTGGTTTTGACAATAGAACATAACATTGCTTTTTGAGGAATACATTCTCTGGTTGAAACTTGCAACTCTGGCTTTTGGAAAGGCTATACTAACCGATTAACTTGGTATAGTCTAGGTTGCAGGTTACAACAGAGCGTTTCGGAGAAGTGAACTTTCAAAATTTTATAACGTTTTATTTGACACCTTTCAAATCTTTAAATTATTTCATTTGACACCTTTCAAACTTTCGATTTAGGCTATCAGGTTGACAAGAGGGTGTGTCTAGTAGTCCATAACTGTAAATAGTAATCTACTTAATATGCTAGAGGAGCTTGCTCTATTTTTCTATTTTAAAATAAAGTATTGGCCTCACATGCTTGGTATTATTCGGGGTGAATTTGGGAATGTAGATTTTGAATGGTAACCGAGCAGGTAGCGTAGACTTCGTCAGGTAAATATTTACCTAATTTGACATTTAAATTTGAACTTAGTTCCTTTTGTTTCCAAGTTTTTTTACTGTGTCCGAATAAACATCGATAGGGCTTGCCAACAAAAGTAAATTTGGTGGCGTCCAACCCCGACTTGGACTATTACTTATTTTGATTTAATTCCATATTCAGGTACATCAATACGGAACGTGATAGTGGGAAAATATAAGTTCGTGAATATTAATTTGATAGTAATCTGTCGTTCAGCGCCATCGGCCAAGTAGTTTTATCTTTGAACTGAATATAACAAATTGATAACCAACGCCAACAGAATTAGAATCGAACGTAATAACAATTTAAATTGTATGATTCAGAGGCACAACAAGACAAGGATTTGCCGGATAATTTTCTGTTGCATGAAATAAAAATTTGTGCCTTAAAACAATTCTGCAAAAACTGAATTGGGGGATAATTAAACATGCGTTTGGGTAGTTTGGTTAAATCGGAGGGCTCTTCTTAAAATTGCTATAGTGATTAGCACAAAGGAAGTAGTTTTGATAATCAGTTTAAGATCATAACTCAAGCAGGTCTAACGCTTATGCAAAATGGTATTAATGCACTTATTAAGTATACAGTTTGTAGATTCCTAAACTACTTTCTTATGGCCCTTTGCAAACTCTCCAAGGCTTTTAGGCTGGGAGATAAAATACAAAATGGCTATATCCCATATATTCACTACTAAATTTAATGCGAATTAAAGAACTACTTCCCGCTATTGACTATTACAACCCAAACACTTTTAAAATGGATAAGAGAGAAAATAATGGATTATTGTGTCTCTAATGTAGAGATATTGTGCGAAGCTTACAAAAATAGAGAATAAAGGCTACCGACCAGTAATGTCTGTCCGCTTGCTGAAGCCAGCACAATCGCAACAGCCTGCAGCAAGACCGTCAGAAGATTCTTCTGAATTGTGATCGAACCATACACGAAGATGTTCTGAATATAATAAGTCAGCGCAAAGAGCTTAGTGGTCATCAAACCTCGTTAGTATAAATACTTCTAGCGCGTTCAACGGGGTGGAAGATTGAATGAACTAAGAGGAAATCATAATTCCGGACTTGTTGAGCTTTACTGCTACCCAAGATCGAGATAGCTATAAATATGTCGCAATCAAGGGGGGTCTCAAAGCATTAAAAAACGTGAACTATCTTATGAGTAGTTTTGAGAAGGTACCATTCCTAATGAAAGTAAAATTTATAATTCTTTCCCAAAAAACTATTGTCCATTGCATTAATAGCCAATGAAAATGTGTAGGCATACCCACGAAAAAACGTGACCATAAATCTTTTCGTAATAAACCTCACTTGATATTCAGCACAGACCCTTCCGCCAATTGTTGAGGTAACTAATTTTCAATTTGAATCTTTTCCTTATTTTATCATTCGAGTTCGGGTGTGTGTCAGACTGTCGCCCCCGATACGACCTTACATTATTCATGAAATATATCCCGGCGTTACACATTTTTATCACATGAAATACCACGTGAGCTGTGTATTATATTGTCGGGAAGGACACGTTCATCAATCATTTTTATGAAATTTCAGCAGACGATAAGCGCATCGAAAGTTTTTGAACATGCCGGTGTTTTGGTTAGAAAAAAAATACGAGATAAAGCATAATAAGTAAACTAGTTTTAGGGGCATATTCCGAAAAGTTTTTTTTTTTACTTTTAGTAGTTTTCATGAGAACTTCTAAAGTCTATTAGAAAGAGGCTAGACGAGAGCGCTAGGGGGCTACGAAGATATTTGAATCTTTGAAAAATTTGAAGTGCAAACTTCTTTAGGCGCTTTTACCACACTTTTTTCTGAGTAGTGAATAAGACAGTGACGCATCACACTCGGTCGGGTATAGTCGGCCAAGCGATAGAGAGAAACAGTCATTAAGTGAAAACTTCCTTAAGACCGTCCGTCACACTTTTTCCCGAGTAGTGAATGATACTGAGCCGTCACGTCTTGCTCTGTTACGCATACGATAATAGCTGTCGAAAAAATCAAACAATTTTGATGAGACCTTCTGTACACTTACCTTTTGACAGTCTCCCGAATCCTATTGAAATTGGCGAGAATTGGAAAACGGCGAATATTTTTTTTCGAGAGTGTATATCGTTGAAAAAGGGGGTAGGAGAGGATCGAAAAACTAAGATCACAGTTCGATGGGGAGTTTCTAGAAAAAAACTGTAAATTCTTGTCTGCTTTGAAAATGCCGGAAAAATTGAGTCTTAAGGGAAAATGTAAAAACATTGACTTTTAGAGTAAAACAATGAAAGTTTTCGAAAAGTATTTTTTTTTAGAATAGCTAATTACTTGATCCTAATTAACTTGTTATCAATCCTCTCTAAATATACGACGAAAATACATTATAAATTGTATGATCCCTAAAAATGTTGTTTCAATTCACCAAAATTGCCAAATACTTCTACCTAACTTGGTACGAAGCTAATAAGTCAGAGATAAATCGTAGCCATCGTTAGTAGGGCGCTCTCAAAAATTAGTTTCAAATGATTTCAGATTGTTCTCATTTCTTAACTCTAGATATGGCAGTAATTTCGACCCTATACAATCCCAAGGGACTGCACTGTTGCGATGGACCCAACACTGGCAATAATTTCATTAGCCATAGAATAAATGGCCCAGTCATTTACGGATGCGAGATTAGAAGACAACAGCTTGATGGGAGATGTCAGAAATTTTTGTTTTTTCCTGGAGGAATTTTCGTAATTTTGCGTTGGAGGTTTTGTACTGTGGAGCTCAAAATGGCTATGGATTTGTATAAATTGTGTTGTAATCAAAGTCAAATTGAGCAAAACTTTCAAAAAGTTCTATAAAGGTACTAAGCCAATAAAAAAAAACAATTTTATATGACGTATGACTATGAAAGTCCTTATTAGCATAGTAATATCAAAGGTAAAGCATACAATAATTTACTTTCTAAAAACGAAATTTTATTATTTATCACCTCGTATGACTTCTAGTGCTATTATTTGTTATTCTTTCCTCTCTAATACTTTTGAGTTAAATTTTTAACCATATTTTTTTTTATTTAACCACTTAGTATGTTCTTCCTTTTTGAAGTTTTCGCTAACATTATTAATGATTTATTTTACTAATGTAATATTTCAAACTATTCTTATTTTTATAACATTTCTTTATTAGTTTAAATGTTTTTGTTGCACTGTTATGCCTAATTTGTGCGACGTTTGATTGCCTGTATGTATCACCATAAGGTCCAATGCATATTAATGATTAATTCTAATAGGACCAATGCTAAGGAATTCGACTTTAACTGAAAATATAAGAAGGCTGCTTTACTATTAATAGGCGCATTTGAATCTATAAGTCTAAAGGCTTTGTTTACCGCCTGAACAGATGCCTGCACCGCTTGTATGTAGCGATAACCAATACGGCTTTCGTAAAGATAGATCGACAGGGGATATATTCATGGACACATTCAAACACATTCACCATTAACGCGAGCGTGCCTCAGGGCGCAATATTTACCTTCACTCTGTTCCTTATCTATACTAATGACGTGATAACCGAAACCAATAATCCTGTTTATAGTTTTGCAGATGACAGTATCCTTGTCTCACAATTTAGACTTATCACCGTAAACAGGAGCAGATTACAGTTAAGCAAGATCTGGAGAAAGTTTAAACTAGGGGCCACAGAAATTTGGTCCAGTTGAATGCAGCAAAAACCCAAGCAGCCATGTTTACTAAGAAAGCCAATACGGCGGGCCCTGACATCATTATTGCAGGATCGGCCATTCCTTCATTGTCACAAATCATATTACTGGGTGTATCGGTCAATAGCAATATGCCCTGGCATGACGACGTTGCTAACATTGAGCCTCGCAGAAGCTTGGTGCGCTATTTCGCAACAAAAGAACTGGATACACCGCAACAGCTGCTCTTGCTCTACAAAGCGCAAATAAGACCGTGCTTAGAATATTGCTCACACATCTGGGGTGCCGCACTAAAGCTGCTGGATTCCATTCAAAAGAGAGCTATGCGTCTCGTCGGCGACCCGGAGTTGACCCGGGATCTGCATAGTTTGGAACACCGCAGACATGTGGCTGTATCCCTATTTTACAGATATATTCACGGCAGATGTTCCCAGAATTTGGCCCGCCTTCAGACAGTCGCGACAGAGGGCAAGAACGCGCCCGTTCGTTGTACATCTGGAAACACCTAGAACGTCGCTTTACAATGACTCCTTTATCTGGCGCACTGCACCGCCGTGGAACTCACTCCAGGACATCTGCTTCCACCAAATTACAACCTAAAGCTATTCAAGAATCGTGTCTCAATCAACATCCCCGCACACACACCGCTCGTCGAGTGCCATAGGGTCTCTCTTTAGCACGTATATCATTGCCATAAAAAAAGGCTCTCTCGGCTTGCTGCCGGAGCAGAAAACGTGCATCCTATCTGCGTGTAGGCGGGCTCGGTTTACTGCCGGAACAGATACATGTGCCCTGCATGTGTAAATGGCTCGTTTTTATTGCCGGAGCAGATAATGTACACCCTGTATGTATGTAAGAAGTTGATCCGACATGGTTAACTGTGATCTGCAACAATTTAACTTGTCGTCTGTTGATGTTCATCTACTTACGCGTACAATTATCGCGGATAGACCCATTAGCGTTTATACCGCGCGAAATAGTACTTGAATCCCGACTGGTATTAGAGATGTTTGGAGTATATTAATTTGGCAGTATTTTTCAAGAACTAATATTTAATAAATAACTTTATAACGAAATTGTCTACCAAAGGGATTTTGGAAGATGTTGATTAGATTATGTAGTAAAATCATTAAGAAAAGTATATTAAATAATACTTCTTTGAGAATTAATTGTACTTAATCCAAAAAGACTCTCATATATATCTTATGATGAAAATTATTATTAATATAATAAAAGCGCCTGAAATTTAACATAGATTAGTTTTTTAAAAAAATTTTACACTTATTAATCATTACTTAGAGTCTAATTATAGAAAGCTAGTTGTTCTTTTTAGATGACTTCTCATAAGTTTTTTTACGAAACTTTAACTGCTTGTCATAATGTTAATTTATCTTTTTGTTATCTTATATTAGTCTTAATGATTTTTACTATTCTAATTAGTGGCAACTGCGATGGTCCTTTAGTTTTAAAGGAAACACACCAACGAATGGAGACTTGTTTCCTTGAGCTTTGCTCGATAATCTTCCACTCTTCTATATAT